>JBCJKH010055919.1:0-22737 GCA_039877255.1 Loriculus beryllinus | reverse complement strand
TTCTCTTCTCCAGGCTGAACAGCCCCAACTTTCTCAGCCTGTCTTTGTATGGGAGATGCTCCAGTCCCCTGATCATCTTGTATTGCAAGCTTAGTACTACCACTGTAAGCAAACTTCATTTCAGTGCACTTTAAATAATAAGCACATAGTGCTCCCCCACTTTTTAATTTTAGTCTTCAAGATTGAAATGATTTGAGGTCACTTGCCAGAGTTCTTGAAAATAAGGGTGCTGTAATGATGGGCAGCAATTCTCTCATCAGGATCATATTTTATCATTGCATACAGGAGAGAGAAGCCTTTGGGAGGCAAACTGCACAACAGGAGGTATTCCTTTTCCTTTATTAAAGGAGAAACCAAACCTTGCAATTCTTGACCTGTGTTAGGGAAGTTGAGAGCAAACAGTTATTCATGCATATTCAGAGAGCATTACATTACTGAAAAAAAAAACCCTCATCTGATTTAGGTAATCATTTATTAAGGATAAGTCTGTAATAACTGGGGGGGGGAGGGAGGAGAATGTTTTCTTTCCTAATATGTCATTGGCCTTAAAGAGACCATGGAAATAAAAGGCCATATAAGAGCGATACAGGCTCAGATTTCCTCTGCTCTGCCTACAAGAAGCATGAATGCAACAATATGTGGGTAGGGATAGAGGACACCGCTCTTGGGTATCCCAGTGGAGTTAGATTAGCATGGTGGTTGCCTGAGCAGAAATAGCAGTTGTACAGTCATACAGCGGCTATTTAAACAGATTAATAACTAAGGAGGCACATACTTACTGCCTGAACTTGTGGACAGCTTTGTTAGCCAGAGTGCCTGTAATATCATGGACTTTTGGAATTTGATCCAGCTCATTAGATCCAGGAAAGAGAGGCTGAAAACTGCAAGGTAAGAGACGGTATGAGCACTAAATAATCATAGAATACTTTGGATTGGAAAGGACCTTGCAGATAATCCAGTTCCAACCCGCTGCCATGGGCAGGGACACCTGCCACTAGACCAGGTTGCTGAAGCCCCATCCAACCTGGCCTTGAACACATCCATGGATAGAGCAGCCACATCTTCTCTGGGCAACCTGTGTCAGCGCCTCACCATGCTCACACTAAACAATTTTTTCCCAATACCTTATCTAAATCTCCCTCTGTCATCTTAAAGGCATTCCCACTTGTCCTATCACTACATGCACTTTTAAAAGGTCCCTCTCAAGCTTTTTTGTACGCTCCCTTCATGTACTTGACAGCTGCTAGAAGGTCTCCCTAGAGCCTTCTCCAGGCTGAACAAGCCCAACTCCCTCAGCCTATCTTCATAGGAGAGGTTCTCCAGCCCTCTGATAGTCTTTGTGGCCTCCTCTGGACCCTCTCCAACAGGTCCACATCACTCTTGTGTTGAGAGCCCCAGAGCTGAATGCAGTACTGCAGGTGAGAGCGGAGCAGAGGGAGAGAATCCCCTCTGGCTTTCTGGCTTTTTTCCCCTTGGTTGGCTTTCTCGGCTGTGAGCACACGCTGCTGGGTCACGTTTTATTTCTCATCAGCCAACACCCCAAAGTCCTCCTCAGGGCTGCTCTCAATCCATCCTCCACCCAGCCTGTATTTGTGCTTAGGATTGCCCTGACCAAGGTGCAGGACCTTGCCCTTGGCTTTGTTGAACTTCCTGAGAAGACACAATTAAAATAGTTTAAGTGGCACAACTGCCACTTTGGTTGAAAATAATTCATTTATGTGGTAGATACATTTTAGAATTATTCATCTGTGGATGGTTAAATACCAACCAACAGCTGAAGGTTAATGGAAGCAGCAGATTCATACAACTGCATGTCTGGACGGAAAGATGAGTTACTAAACAGGAACCTGCAGCTGCCCTCTCCTCACAGGTTTAAGATAAAACATGTAAAGAGAACCCTGCCTGGTGAAAGGCAATGGATATGGGATTGTGTTTTCTTCTAGTGAAATGGCAGATCCCAGAAAAAGATGTTTTTTCCTCATTTCAAGACAGCAGAGTCAAGCAAATCTTTCTTGCTGTGTATATACACAAATATATATTTGTAAGAAACATTCCATTCCTAGCACACAGGTTCTTAGCAAGCTGCAGTACTAGAAAGATGGCAATTTGAACTGCACTCCTGAGCTTTATTCTCAGTTAATATAAAACTTGCACAGAGTCCTTGAAAACACTGTTATCACAATAGAGCAATCTGATGTAACAAGTTAGGTCCATTAACATTTGTTTCTTGTACATGTTGCTTCTTCCTGTATCAGCAGAACATTGCCTTGGACTTACAATTGAAGAAACACTTCAGTAGCACCACATGATCCTTGAAAGGAAAACGCTCAGCCCTCTTTGTAGGCAGGAAACTTCTTTTAACTGTGTAAATTCAGTCCAACAGCTGGTTGCACACTGCTCTGAATGTCTTCATAAAACTTCGAGTAGAGGAAGAAAAGAAGAGGGATCCGATTCATGTTCTGTAGCTACATTGAGACAAGCAGTTGGTAGTAGCTTTCGTGCTAACTACCAAATGTAGTTTGGTTCTGCTAAATGTAAAACTAGAACACAGCCAAGAACAACTGTGTAGTCCACCAAAAACCCTGTGATTCAGGAAACATGATTTATAAGGAGCAGACAGAGGGAGACCATGATTTAAAAGATAAGCACAGCTGCAAAAAAAAGACTAAAAATTCTTACACAATGTGGTGTGAAACATAAAGGCTTTCACAAAACATTCAACAGCAGAACTGCAAATGCATTTAAAACCAAACCAACCTGTCCATAGATTCCTTTAGCTTGGCAAGATTCTAATTTGGTAATTCCCAGTAAACATCCCTCATTTCTCTCTGAGCACATCTGTCAGGTCTCTGAACATATGCGGTGGTTGCAAAGAATGAAATTGCTACATTAAGCTGAAACTACATGGAAATATCTTTGAGGTTTTTTGCCCTAAGAAAACTTAAGTTTGTGGTGTGCAATTATCTTGCCAAACTTCAAAGCCCACCTGATCCAAACAGAAATGGAAATCCACGGCATTTTTAAAGCTTTTGGTCCCATTACGCTGCAAGAGAACTGCCACATTAAGATATTTTTTTGGTTAACAGTTTTCTGACCGAGGTAGAGCTGTTTCTACACGTTAGCAGGCAAAGCATAAGGGTTGTCATTTAATGTGATGGTGATGGCAGCAGCTGCACTTGCCATGTGGAGGAGGAGGAAAGAAGGAAAGCAAATGTTACCACTCCTGGTTGCGTATCAGAGGCAGCAGCGTGGGAAGAGAATAAAAGAACTGCTGCTGTTGCTAGGGCACAAAGATAGTGGAGAAATACTCATGGTGGTGATTTTACCTTTTTAATTGAGGACTAGTGATGGTTTTTTTGAGTTACAGTTTCATCATCATCGAAAACCTTAAAGGACTTTGTGTTTTCCTGATCTCTTCCTTCATTGGAATCTGACTTCAAAATACTCCAGGACATCAGGTCCTGGTACAAGGTTCTTAAATACACTATAAATCAAAGTAGTAAATCAGAGGAGAGTCTTCTCTCATTTCCTCTGGTTTTGCAGAATAGCGAATCAACAAAGAGGAAAAGACGGTACCACCAAGTGCATTAACAAGATTGAGAATAGTCAGTGATGCTCATGAGAGGAGATGAGCTATACACAATTCAGAGATAAAGCAGAGAAAATCCATTTTTACCAAACTCAAATATGAAGCCAATGGGAGGAAAAAAGAGAAAAAAAACCAAACAAGAAAACAATCAGCTGCTCAGAAATGTTGTTTTCCTTCTAAATAGTTTTTGTTGCTATTGAGTTTTCTTGAACATCACACTGCTTTATTACTGGCCTGCCATAGGGTGAAGAGAGTGCCAGACAAGGCAAGATTACTGCCTCATGAACCTGCAGACTAATCGCTTCCTCAAAACCCTGAAAACAAAGACCGTATTACCCATAGCACTTGCTCCTGATTTATTTACCTTTGATTCTCTTCATTAATAGTAACAAAACGCTCCACTGAACACTGTACCTTGTAATTTCATAGAAAACACAGCCAGCACCTCACATACCCATTTTGCAACTGTAGTTGCCACTTGTTAGTGAGCTGTAGTAACTGTAGTAACCGCTTGTTAGTAAGCATTCATTTGTTCTGTACCAGCATGTGGAGATGATTCTGTATGTGGCTGCTTAGAATAGATACTCCTACAAGATCCAAAATCTCCTAACATCAGGGTATTTTGATGTTAGGATACAAAAAGAAAGTATTTTGACAAATAAAAAAAAAACCTGAAATATTCAAAGATTTCCTTTAAATGTGTGAAGTAGTCATTATAAAAGAAATCACAGATTACTTTAAGAATAAACTTTCAGAAATCCCCAGAGTAGCAGTATAGCAGTAAAAGTGCATTTAAATAGCAAGGAAGTCCAGGCTTGAAGTATTTGTGTCCCATAATATGTTCAAATACCCTCTGTACATCCTTAAAGGAAGACCTAAGAGTTAATAGATAAACATATGGACTATTATTGAGGAGAAATAGAACATCTGGATTGTTATTTTCTGATGGCCTTTATGCTTAGCAGTGGTGGCTTTGGCTCCTCTTCGTAACGGCTTCTTCTGTACACTTTTAAGACTTAAAAGAAAAACTTACGTCCAGAAAATCAAATTCTGTAAACTGAATTTTCAAATCCTTTCTTGTCAGATATTAGCAAAATAACAGTCTGAAACAGTCAGGAGAATAAATGTCAATGAAGAAATCTTCTGACAGTTGACACCTTTTGCTCTATTTGTATAACTTCCACTAAACGTAGGAATTGAATGTAGAAAGATTGAGCTGCAGAACTGAACCCTATTGCTTGTTCCTAGGTTAACAGAGAAAGGAAGATATATATTAATAAATGATAGAGAACAGGTTTTCAGATTGGAGTGAGCACATGCAGGCTGTAATGCAACTGATCCATTCCAGATTTTAGCCAATAACAAACTTCCTTGTTCATTCCTCTAGGTCAGGAATGAAGAGTTGAATGAAGGCATTACAGGTAACTGCCTATATATTTTTTAAAACCTGTGCTTTTATTCATGACGAAACATTACCTTCTCAAAAGAGAGAAATACTGATACACTCCAGTTGCAGTTAAATATTCTCATATAAAATGGACTACCATTACTAACATGGTTTCTGGTTTCACATCTCTGTGAAATATTCCGTTTCCGTACCAATATAAACACATGGGAGAAAAGAGTTCAGTAAAAAGAGATACATTATCAGTGCTTCCAGTTATTTGTGAAAACCAAACAAAAAGCCCTTGAAGAAACTAACACTTTCTTCAAACAGCATAGTAAAAAAAAAAGGGATTTTGCCACCACGGTGAGACAACAGCTCCAGGTATGGGAGTGGGGAAAGGGCAAGCTCAGGAAGGAGAGGCCAGGCTGTTTGCTTTTGCTCTCTCCAGCGTTACCAGAGGTTGCAAGGGCCGCCCGCTCCCAGAGAGCTTCCTGCAGCAGGTACCAGAGCTCCTCTGGGAAGCTGATGACCGCGTGGGCTGCTCACTTGCTGCCCCAAGGCTCTGCTATAGGCAAAGATGCGTCTGTGCAACAGCCGGTTCTCTCCCTGCAGCAGTCTGCAGGCCCAGGCAACTCTTAAGTCTCCGCTTAGAGATGACTCTAGAATAAATGTATGATACATTTACTGTAAAGCTGCTGTTGAACCAAGACTCTTACCTATGTATGCAATCAAGAGATTTGCATAACTACTACATGGAGTTCTTCATATTTTTTTCAGGTAATGGCTTTCTTCCTCGAATTAAAATTTCAAGTTGTACAAGTCCTTTTCAGCAAACAACAGAATAAAACCCAATTACTCTTCAGCTTCCAGCAGTGCATTGGTATTACCTTTTTCAATTATTTCTTTACCTTCCATCACTTATTGGTAGCCTTGCAATCCATTTCCACTCAACCTTAGACATAATTTAGATTTCAGCATGTACTAGAATAGCCCAGCTGTCAATTCAGTAGTGTGTAATCTGCCTTTGCTTTTACTGCGTGTTTTTCCTGCAGTATCTGTTTCCTCAAGTTCTAACAGAACTGCAGTATTTCACTTCTAAACATCTAATTTCCTCTCTAAATAAAGTAACTGTCCTTAAGGTTCAAGATTCATATCAATCACCTCACCTTACTGCAGTGCTTAAATGAGTGATTCACATTTGACTTGCAAATTAAAGGTTAACCTATGTAGTTTAACCTGCCATTGCTGTTGCACAATAATGACTGTTATAAAATTTATCTGTTTTTCAAGAGCTATTCAGTAACTACTCCGCTTTTTTGTTTATAGGCTCCAAAGGCCTTTTAATCTTACTGTAATGCCTTTATGTAACGCTGCAATGTCATCAAGGGAGGCAGAAATGATCACATTTTTGAAAAACAAAGCAGGTACTGATCTGCCTGATGACAGCAGGATGAGTAATTGGCTGGGGAGGAGGAGGAGGGAGATTATCAGGACACTAACTCATTGAGGCTGCAAGTCCTAGCAGCCAGCGGGACTTGTGTTCCTAACTGATTACAGTACTCCTCCAGTCAGCCACATAATCCACTGAGCAGGATTAGATGACAAAGCACTTGAAACAGAGCACCATTGACATGGGGAACTGTGGTATTATTACCCCAGTAGAGACCAACGGTGCTTTCAACACCAAGATTTTTGTCATTTACGGTAGAAAAGTTTTATTTTGTAAAATGCAGGTATTCAACTTGGATCATTATTAGTATTTAAGAAACCAGGCCTTCATAAAAAAAAGTCATACTCCATTGTTTTTTCATTACAGATCACCAATAAAATCGGGAGCAGATGCTCTTCTACTTCCAGTTTTATCATTACAGAAACCCCATCTGGAAGTAATGATGAAGCAAATCATAGCACTTGAGGCTGCAATCATTTCCGCTTGAGGCATCTCCCCCACCTCTCTCTGAGCCATAGTTTTTTCATTACTTTATATGTCTGAACTGTTCTTGATTAAACAGAAGGCAAGTCCATTTTTCAGTTATTAAATGCCTTGTGATACCAATATTAATAACTAATAGGAGTAGAATTATGACTTTTTAAGACAAATAGCTTTGTCTTGATTGAAATAATGTGAATCTGTCAGTTTATTATGGAAAACACCAAAAAGATCAACTTTCCATATTCGTAGCATTACAGCGAACTCATAATTACAGAAGTGTTTCCATACACCTTGTTAAATTAGAAACTCCTTTTCAGTCAACCCCTGCTTCAAGAATTTTTTCTAACTTAAAGCTTTATAAAATTGCTCTGCACCTCTATTAAACTTCATTTTACAAGACAAAGAGTGGTCAGGAAATGACAGGCATTCATGTTACTGTGCACTGTGGGAATTTACAAAAGACTACAAATCATCTGAAATGTAACTACTTCTGTACACTCTGAAACCTGTGTTGTGACAGAGCTTCGCTAATGAACAATTTAATTGCTCTACAAATTAGTAATGCACTCCTTCAAGTCACAGCCCTGAAAATTCAAAAGGAGCTCTTTCACTTGCCATTGCTAATGAGATATCCTCAGTCAATACCTGGTCTGGCTCAGAACTAACATTATTTTTTCTAATTTAATTATGTATTTGGAGTCTTTGCCCTATTTATTGTTTGGGATGATTGCCATGTTACACTGCATGGCTTTGCAATAAGCCACAAGGAGAGTTGCCTAGGGGAGAAAACAAATAAAACCCTATTTCTGCCCCATAGGAGACTGGTGTTGACATGTCTACTCTGAAACTCCAAAATTCATTTCTGAAAATGCAAAGCACTTGACACAAATTAAAACTTAAAAATATCAAAATATATTTTATTACAATCTCAACAGGAATCTGTTTTTCATTTTCCCATTTTATGCTACGATTTGACAAGCTCTGCCCCATCTGCCACCAGCCTATTCAAAGTGAAAAAACCCTACTGTATCATAGGAAAAATCAATCCAGACACAAAATCTAGACCATAAAAAATTAATTAGCAATAAAGGGAAGTTTAGGTAGACCCAGATTGCTGTTCAGATAACCCCTAACTGCAGCACTTCAGTTTACAACTGAGCACCGATTCACTTTGAAATGATTCCATGCCATGGAAAAGGAGGTTTTTAAAACTAAGTGGTAGGAAAACAATCATTTTATGGAAAACTTGAATTTGATAAAAACTGTATTTTAAAATAAAAACCAAACAAACACAGCAAAACATACTAAAACCATGCGACGAAGTCCCATCTCTATACAATGCTTAATGTAGCAGGCTTTTTCACATGAGAAGAATGAGAGACACTGACAAATGTAACCAAAAGAGTTCAAGAAAAAACCTAAACATTCTGATTTTTCATGACTGAACTACAGTATCCTTCCTGGAGAGAGGATGCTGGATTGTTTTTAATGAGGATTCTTTCCTATATGCTATTACTCTGGCCTTCCAACTTAACAAATGTATCCTGAAAGAATGAAATGTCTTATTAAAGCCAGCAAATACTAACGTCTGCTTCAGTGAGCTGCAAACAACTGTATTTTAATCTCAAATTTTATCTAGGTCAGGAACAGGGTTACTCCCCTTGTTAGAGATCTGAATGCTACAGTCACTAATGTAATGTTTGGGAGCAAGTCTTTTATCTATCCTATTACTGAATGACAGTTGCATGCTCAGTTATTTACATGAATTTCCCAACTGTTAAAGCATTACAATTTTTTAGTTATTCAGAAAAGAAAAATATCCTCTTTTAATATTGGATTTTAAGTGCCCCTTCATTTGCTGTATCCAGCTCCTTTGGTGTTTTTATGTGATCTGGTTTTAAATCAGCTTTTGTTCTAAACTTTCATGTACAAACTCTCCCTTAAGTAACATGGGCTCTAATCTGCTTTGACAAACATCTCAAGAATTTTCACATATAGGAGGCTTCAGGGAACAATGTGATTTTATAGAGAAAACTTTCTAAAAGGCATTTTTACTAGATAGAAAACCTGAAAATCATTATTTGTTGATTCAGTAGTTTTTGAAACAAATGGGAATAATTTTCCCTTCACACAAGAGTGTATCACTACACTCCTGACCTAACAAAGAATCTTTTTAAGTTGTATTTTTTTTTTTTTACATAAAGCAGTTATTTTCTGGTTTGCCATCAAGGTTATTTCCCTGGTTTCATGTCAAGTTTGACTGTAGAAACAGACAGCCATGGGCCTGACTCCTTAGAAACCTGCATGTGTCCATGCCTTAAACAACTGCTTATATTACAGTGGAAAGAAGTGGAAAGCAGAACAACACAAAATTTCCTTACGAGTTTTAAAACATGTGACCATGAACAACCAAGTGAAAAATAATTCATTCCACTTTGTGATCTACAAAGTGGATCTACACAAGGAGGGCTTGTGTGTTTCTTGAGCATATACTACATACCTTTTAGCAGCTCATAAATATTCATATCCATAAATTCACATATCAGTGAAAGGGAGCCAGCTATTTTATTACTGAAGAAACAAATAAGGAGACTTCAAGCTAGAAATAAAATGAACAAGTCGATTTGTACACAGCGTAGGAAAAATGACATCGTTCAACCAGTATTAAAAGGGTCATTTTAATTTTTAATTGATACTTTCTCAAAGAAGTTTTTTAGCTCTGAGGTATCATAGTTTCAGTTCATACCATCTAAAGCATCCATTGCAAGAGTTAACTGATTTACTCCATGAAGTTATTTGAGGCACATTTCCTGGCATATCACACTGATTAGTATCAAGAAATTTCCAGTAAACTAACTGATACAATCTTACAATAGAAGGTAGGAAAGTCATTGCACCATACATGAAAATACTTTCTAGCCATGTCACCAGTAGTGTTCTCTTGCACGCAATTGAGTATCTGACTGGAATCTGTGCTTTGCTGACAACAGCAATTTTAAGTATCATGATATGGTAATACCTCTGATACTTTATTTTCCATTTCACTGCCTTGCAGATGACTTTAGGTCTTCAGTTTTTCTTGCAAGATAATTGCATTAAAGTATATCCCCTTTGCAATGTTCCATTAACCCAGACAGCAAAGGGTTGAGGGTGTAATCTGCAATTCAGTTTCCAGCCAGACTGTGACAGAGCTGGGCGAGCTGGCTGGCCATCTGGATTACACCGAGTTAACAATACAGCAGCTGAAGCTGAGAATTCCAGAAGCTAAGCTGCTGACACCATTACTGGTTTTCCATGCATTGGTAAAACCAGGCCTGTCAATAACAGCACAGTACCAGAGCCTTGCACAGAGGAATAAGACATCCTGAAGAGTAGCAAAAAAATATTTTAGACTACTCAACAAGCTGCATGTCAAGTATTTGAATAATAAAGTATATGCCTGCTGTTGCATAGTGAAGTGTAACACATGTTGTAAGGGAGCAACTGCTGTCATAAAACCTGATCTCTCTGTGAGACAGAACATGTCCCCAGAAGACACTTAAGTGCCTAATGAGGCTACAGAACTCAACTTCAGCACTGACTGATCTCGTTCCAAATTCACAGCTCAGTGCTGCCTAATTCAGAGACCTAAACTTCTGTTATTTGTAAAGGGGTATCTGTGAAGTTGCCTATGAAATGATACTGCCAAATAATTTGCCTTGATTGCTAGTTTAAACTGACAAGTCAAACCAGGATCCCTGAAGTACCAGAGCCTATTCCAGCAGATCAGCTCTGAATGTGTCTAAGCAAACGCCAGCCTCCAGCAGACACGATGTTATGCAGTTAAATCACTCACTGGACATGGGTCGAAATCATCAGCAAGTATTACATATTATGACATGAAGTTTAGCTATGCTTAAAATATATCTAGTGTGTAATTTGAATACTGATCTTGAAATATTTCTGGTCTGCTGCAAGAAAGCCATAGAAAGTGACATCTACGTCATCTATAGATTTTCTTATAAAAATGACACAAAGACTTTATTTGTTTTTTGTTTTGGGTTTGGGATTTTTTTAAATCTCTCAATATATAAAAATAATAACAACAATAACAATAATAATAATAATGAAGAAATAAAAAGCTGGTTAAGTTCCTACAGGTTGCCTCTAGACCCCAAAGTTACTGGATATGATTCAAATAAAGAAGTAAGAAATGAATGCACCATACTTACAAAACAACTTCATGTAACATAAGACTATTGGATGTGGACAAGACTCGTTAGTGCTTCTATTTGTCTCCAATTATTCACTTGGTCCATACAGAAGTTGAATTAAAAAGCAAAAAGGAAAGCTGACTTGCAGTCAGGGACTGGGTTATAATTGTTGTTCTTCTCTGCCATGAGACTGTCAGAACCTTCTGCACTTTAGTCTGCAATTGAACTTTCAAATGCAGGACCTGATAAATTGTTTGCCTGCTTTGTCTCTTTATGGAGCATATGAGTGATCAGTAAATGGCTTTATTCCTTCTCTCAGTATGGAGTAGCCGAACTTACCCAAATAGGGTAAGTACTAATATATTGTGCTCCAGGTATCAGCTCAGTGCCAAGGAGCTATCTAGGAGGAATTTTGTGTTGCATAACACAAAAAGTTATGATACTGTTTATTCTGCACTGGTATAGTATACATTATAACTGGTGCTCAGCACCATGCTGAAAGTAACAATCAAGCCTTGCCAAACTTAGCATTTAAACTTAAGTTTTGATGGTAACATCTTAAATGAAAAAAAGGCACCATTCTACTGTTGTTTAATTATTATGTTGCCCTCCTAGACTTTAACAAACAACAAACCTACATGCTACAGAAACTCCAGGGAGGCAGCAGAAAACAAAGAGCTTTCCACACTATTAAATGGATCAGAACAGGACACAAACACCTTTTCACAGTCAGACTTAAAAGATAAACACCAAAACAATATTTTCCAAATTGAAACTAGAAGAAATACCTTCTATGGGCAGGTTCTGTTTAGAACATTGTTATCTGTTGCTAAAAGAGTTCATTTCATCAAAAGAATATGCCAGTTTTAAAAACTTAAAAGATATTTTAAACATAAAAAAGTACGTTTGTTATGTCCTACCACTGAATTATATACCATTTGTCCTTGACATAATTAAGCAATTATTTTAAATACCCTTCTGACAATAAATCGGACAACTTGGTCAGTTGTAGGTAACATATAAATGAACCAACAGTGCGCTAACAACACTACAGAAAATCAGAAGCCGCATTACTTGAAGATACTAGAGTTCTCTCTCTCCCTGTGTTTTATTTTTAACTTACAATCTTTGAAGCTCTGGGTTACATTGTGAAATCTCACTGAAGAGCAAAACCTCCTATTTTACTTTGCACATACAAATGTGTCACTCCCAGTGACTCCGTTAGGAACTTAATACGTTTAACTGAGAATACAAAGTCGGTGATCCAAAAGGCATTGTTTGGCACTTATATATTTGTAGGAGAATGTCAAGTCCATGTCTAATTCCACAAATCCGTCACCTCTCTTTTCCTAACCAATAAAAAGCACCTATTTTGTGACCATATAACATCTTGCTGATGGATGTGATTAAATACATATGCAAATATGAAACAGAACAGATGCTATACATGGACTAAGGATAAATACAATGGTCTTAACCTGCACTGAAAAAGTAATTAAAGTAAGACTGAAAAAGTACTGTTCAAAGGGAGGACTGACATATTTCCTCAAAACAGGCACAAGTATGCTCAGTGCATTTGGAAAGGCAGAAATTATTTAGTCCTCATTCTTGTTTCACCCTCGACCCCATGATGAGGCAGCATTTAGTATGGTGGCTGACATCAGTTATTCAAGGAAACGACCCCAATGCCAAAATCCACCACCAGCAGCAGTGTTTCCTTCCTGCACTATATGCAAACTTTTTTACATATATGTATATTCAAAAAGTTTCACTTAGTCAAAATTTCACATTTCCCCACCAAATTTAAATAAGATTTTCTGTAGTACCATGATGAATTATGCACATCTTTCAAAAAGTGGCTTCATGCCTTTACAGACATAGTACTTTCCATCCTAACTCAAGTGTTTTCAGAACATCAGAGAAGTTCCCTCTTCTGTATTACCAACTCGTTTGTATTCTAAAACCAAAAATGTACTGTTTCAGTATGTTTAAAAGGGAAATTATTATGAAAACTGCCTATCAATCCATACTTGATTTGTTAAATTCTGACTAATGGAAAACTTCTAAATAAAGGGGGGATTTTTTATTAACACATTATTTGAGGGAAAATAAAATGAGTAACAACAATGGAAGTTGTACTGCCCACCTTACAGAAATCTGTATTCCCAAAAATAAAATCCAGTATTTCTATCTCAGACAATAAACTACTACCTCCTCACTCAGAGACATGGTGCCTCTGCACACAGCATTTTATACTTTTTTCTGCTGCAGCACATTAGCAACTCCTACCTGAACTTATTCTTTGCTTTGTTCACCCCCAAAAAACCAAACCCTTTACTTAGATTGTACTTGAAAAGCAAGTGTACCTTGTCACTGTCCCAACATGGGTATTTTTTCCTGATGTTTTGGGTTGAGTGTTTTTCGGGGTTTGTGGTTTTTGTTTGTCCGTTCTGTTTGGTGGGGAAACGTTTATTTATTTATTTAGCAAAGCAGTTCCTGATTTTAAAGCTTTATTCTCATATTAAATTCAGACCTGAATTATTGCACTAGGCCAAAAATAATGCTTGGCTTTGATAACAAAGTGCACCAAACAGAAGAATGTGAAAATCGGTCAATTCTAGACATGCAGAACTTTAAGAGATGAAGCAGGTGCTATGAAGAAAGCTTTTTTATATTAATTTCTGAGTCTTGTCCTAATTTCCTTCAGAATTGATATTTCTTTTCTTTCCTCCTCTGTTCTCGTGCAGCTTTGTGATTAACTGTTCCTTACCACTCCCAGTGCCTGGTTCCCTTTATTTTTAGCACTTACAGATCCTATCCTGCATTATTCTTCCAGTAATTCCATCTGAGCAAAACCCTATTCTGTTTAGCTTTATGCTGCTTTTGCTTCTGACATGGTGTTATTATTTAAGAGAGATTGAAAGTAGTCATTTTAAGGGAGGCAGAGCACAAAACCTCTTTTAACATATTCAACCCTTTATGGGAGTCAGAATAACCATAGGAGTCTTAATCTATATCAACAGCAGTGAATTCAGTGAAGTGTAGTTGTCTGTACTAGTTACTGTGACAACAGTCCCTGGCATGGCTTTGGCCTGTGACAACCACTACTCTCTGAGGCACCTTCGCAGCCTGATGTGAGGACTCCTTCTAAGGTCATTTTTCAAGCAGTTTCTGTTCTACTGCCTTGTTTTGGAAGATAAGAGAATTTGTTAGCATAGATGTGGGCCATTTCATGCCAGTTGTACTTTGTGTCCAAGAAGATTTCCAGACATGTTTAATTTACAAGTATAAATACAGCCTCACAGTGGAGAAAGCCTGCCAAGGAATTTTGTGGAGGGAAAAATTACTTAGGCAGGGACATTCTAACGTCGACTCCCAACTAGCAATCAGTTTGTGTTGTCTTAATTGCTTTTATCCTCCCCAACTTTCACACATACTCATGTTAAAAAATGCTTATATTTTAATTAGCAAAACCTTCCCCTTGAAAATCTCTCCAATACAGCAGCAGAGCAGGACTTCTGTGAGTATTGTCAGTTGCTCTTCTAATTTTTATCACGTGTTGCTTCAGTTTTCTACCATTACCCGTCATCCTGGACCATAAACTAACTAATTAGGCCATCTACATTTGGAAAATAGGAAAAACCAGAGCAATTTAAACTCAGTGATTCCATCTAATGCACTCTATACAGGCAGTTTACATGTACAACTATTATAGAAGCAGAATCAGAATTTGAAAAATCATAATGGGTAAGGAGGCAATCTCTAACAGAGACTCCAAAATAGGGAAGAGACCATGAGACTGTTTAATTCATGTGACTGTTACTTGATAACTGGTCAATCAGTGCTTTAAGCAAGGTGATCCCCAGCCTTAAGCATTCACCAAGCAAGGTGACTGAGCAAGTAACACACTGTGTTAGCAGACATCACAGTTTGCACGATTCTCCTTCCCCTACCTTAGGTTTTAATTTCCTATGTAAATAGCTAAATGTAAGGTGGCTATCCTAAATCAGCATATTTAAATACCACTCTTTCAGAATCCCAAAAGAAAAAGTCTCAACAGATCTTTTGGTAGCAACTGATACTCTCCACTCAGTCAGATACATGGTAACTTATATGTTCATGTAATGTCAGAGCCAGTCCCTGCGGCAAAAAATTCCCAAGGCAGATGCAAAAAAAAAAGTATTAGCTATTTGTTGTCCTACACTTTGATTCTAACAAATGGCAGCCCCATAATGGTATTTTCTTAAATGCAAGTGATTGATTCTCTGGCTAAAAAAAAATAATAAATAAGAATCTTATTATCTGAAAATAAGATCTTCATATCTATATATACACCAGCCAGAGGTGTTAATGAAGCAAAGTATTTAGGCAGAGAAACATGGGAAAAGCATTATTGTACAAATTTCTTGAAGATATTTTTAGATCTATAAAGAAGTCAGACAGGATACGTTTATATCATTTAGTTTTGTTTGTATTTTCTTCTGTACACGTATTTTGCTCCTATAAGAGAAGTCCAGATGACAGTCCAAAAGAATTTGATTTTTTTTAATTGTTAAACTGAAGAGTTCTAATAGTCTCAGAAGAGCTAATTCTTTATACACTTTAACACATACTTTCAGCACTAAAGATTTTTTCATATAAGGTTTGTGTTTTACTCTTTTACAATACAGTGCTATATATCCAAAATGAAACTCATAACAAACACTTGAGGCTTTAACCTGGCACTTAAGAGAAAGCCATCCAGTGAAAAGAATGACAGCAAGGACCTGAATAACTTGAACTGATTGAATAAGGAAGACTCAAGAATGAAAGTCACATTATTCAAAATGGTTCTATGATGCAGAAAATGAACGTGTGAACTCTCAACAAAACAGGTCACTGAAGATGAGAAAGCCTTTACCCTAAGGGGAAAATGAGATCAACCATGTGACAAGTTAGTTATTGTTTAATGAGAAGCTGAAAGGAGCTCAGACATTGCTAGGAATAATAAAAATTTACATAGAATAAGAAGTAAAAATTAGACTCCAAATTTACTAACAATCCAATGCAAATTTTTGATGTGTACCACAAGCCACGATTTCTGGGGATTCTTAAAAATCCACTTCAGCGCCACATCACTGGTCCTTCGAGAGTGACCAGGTGACAAAAACCCCACCAGAACACGGGGCTTCAAACGCACACTGAAAGAGAATAAGCAGGCCAAAGCCTGTCAATATTGAGCTATGAAACTTACTACAGTTACAAACCATAACTAATTACCGGTTAGTTTACCCAAATTTGTGGTATTCAAAGCGGAAAAATAACAGAAATGTTAGAAAGTTTAATCGGCATTTTTAGACTGAAAGCTTTGGGGCTGAAATTAAATAAAGAGTGGTTTAATCAGGCTTGCGTGTAACTTTAAAGGATAAAGAACACCTAATCACTCGTTAGCAATTCTTTCATGGCATCTGTAACAAGCTAAGTGTTACCTAACCTCTTCCCTCCTCTTTGTTTCAGCACACAGATGTTCAGGCTTACAATGGATAGCCAGAAGGCAGATGAAGGTTAGAAAGAGTAAATTGTAGCAATCTGAACTGGTTCCAACACCGGAAAAGTGCCCATGAAAACGTAAGGACAGTTGACAGTGCAAGAGGCTACAGGACCCGGGAAATTAAGAACGACATAAATTAAAATTATAGGCAAGTGATGGAATTCAAGCACCACACCTGTATTACTGTATGTAGAGACCACAGAAAATCAATCATCGTTTGGGATTAAAGAATCCAAGAATCCAGTCCAGAGTGACAGCCAAGATAGCAATACAACACTGGTATTACAAAAACCCGAAACAGGTAATTCTGTTGCAAAGACGTTAAGACGTTGAGGAAGAAAATGTCGTTACCTTGACTTGTCGTGACTTTGCTGCACGTGAGAAAAGAGAAACAGCAAAAGCAAAAATGACACATGATCACTGCATTCAGAAACATGCCAAATGTGTAGGACGTGACATGGGATGATCTGAAGAGGGGTGCTACATAACGGAAGGAAAGGCTTGCTGAACAAAGAATGAGAAAACTTAGAAATTTCTGAGAAAGTACTTAGAGGGACCAGAAGACCGAAAGGCGACAGTTCCACGGGAGACAGGTTTCTGAGCACCCTGCTGAAGAGGAAGACCGGCACACAGAGACCGGCGTTTACATGTGCGGTCACGGCAGGGGCACCTAGAAGATGGCAACGGGCTGCAAGTGCCTACAGAGCCCCTGCGATCACCTCAGCCCGGGTGCTTCCCGCGCCTCCCGGGACCCCGGTCCCCTGGGGCCACTGTCACCGGTAACCGCCGGCCACCTCAGCTGCGCTCCTCATACAAGCCCGCGGCCTCCGCACCTAGGAGGTCCCGCCGCTTCCCCCGCACCCGCTTACTTTTCGTCCTGCGCTCTCCTGCAGGTCTCGGGTGAGCGAAAGCGAAGCGGGGCCCCTCCCGACCGCAGCACAGCACAGCACAGCACAGCACATAGCCCGAGCCGGCACTGCCCCCAGTGCGCCATGTTGTGTTCCCGTCACCCTGGCAACCGCGCAGGCTCCGGCTCCCCGCCCCGGGCTCCGGTCCCGCCCCCGCGGGTGACGTCACGACCCTCTCGCCGCGGCTCGCCGATCCACGCAGGCGCAGTGCAACCTTCCTGCCGCCGCCGAGCGCGGGGACACGGGCGCACTGGGCAACGCCTCCCGCTGGTTGCGTGCACCGCGCATGCGCTGTGGGCGGGTCCCTGTGCCGGCGGTGTGCGTGCGGCGCCGCTGCTCGGGGGGCGGGAGGTGCCCGGTGCGGCCGCTTCCCGTGGGTGCCTTCGCCTGTTCCGTGCTTGTGTGGAGCGGTTCTGTCTGCTTTGGGGCGGAGGAGCTGAGCCCTCCCTTGACAAAGGGACCGGTGTGTGCAGGCCTCGGTCCCTGCCGACATCAGTGTACCGGGCTTGTGCAATCTCTGGGTCTCCGAAGCGCCCGGACGAGCTCTGGTTTATGTGGGGTGGTGTGCTGATCCCTGGTGGTCTCGCTGCGTCGCTGCAGGCGCGGCGGTTCAGGCTTGGTCGGGGAGCGCGATGTGAAGCAGCAGCTGCCAGCTTGCACGGGGAGTGTTTTTGGGAGAGGAGGGTCCGCACGAACCGCGTTCCCCGCGCCGAGCTGCGGTGGGCCGATCTTCAATCTCTGCATTTTGGAGAGGGGTCATCACCCGCCTTTCATGCCGCCTGCGTTTGCTAAAGGGACACAGTGTATTTTAATGTAGGCTTCACAGCTGAGAACAGTTGTCCTTTAAATGCTGCGTACGCAGCCAAAAGCAAACTAGGAAAGGGTGAATCGTTTCTCCACTCAAACCAAGATCCTAACAGTGTGTTAAATAGCCAGAAGAGTAAATGGCTTAAAATAGATGTCCAAAACCAAAAATTAATTAAACTGGAATCGTAACCTAGAAAATCCGGGAAGCGTTAGCCTATTGAGTTGGAGTGGCAGCGAACGCCATCAGCATGTCTTGTGGTCGCTGCCGCCCAGCGCTGCGGCTCTGCAGAGGGTCAGTCCGAGGTGTGCTCCCGTGTGTGGGCTCGGCTCCGGTGCTCTCCTGCCAAACATACCCCCTTCGTCAACACCCTCGACACGGCCAGCGTGGGGCCTGTGCCTCCGGCGTCTTTTTACTTACCAGCAGCGAAAAACCCAACCGTCGGCGGGCCGGTTAGCTCAGTTGGTTAGAGCGTGGTGCTAATAACGCCAAGGTCGCGGGTTCGATCCCCGTACGGGCCAAGGAGGCAACTATTTTAGCTCCCGCTATACAACCGCGTCTCGTAGCTGCCTGCTATGAGGCGCGGCTTTACCGGTGCGCTCGGTGGGTACGGACAAACCCTCGCAGTGCATGGGCCGCTTTCCACCGAGCCGCTGTCGGAGCCCGGGCCGGCACCGTCAGAGCGGCAGTTTGTTTCTTATGCACGTAGGATAACGGGCTCGGGTCACCCCATCAGGAGCGTTCTCTTCCGTGCGGGTTCCAAGTGACTCGCTTGCTACCTGTGGTGGTCTTAAGCTCCACCCGGTAGGAGCGAGTCTCGGGGTGAAGACATGGCCTTAGGAGGAAAACCGTCCCGCGCCACCAGCTGATCCGTACCACCGCGGGGTCCTCACCCCAACCGCCGCACCTACGGAGGTTTTTGCTCCCGAGAGGCCGCCGTCGGTGCCCGGCGGTCCCGCCCCAGAGGCGCGGCTGTCTCTGGCGGGAGCGCCATTGGCCCGTGTGCTACCGGTGCCCCGAGCTTTACCTCACGGCGCCGAGACCTCCCGGGGTACTGATGCGCTCCCCGCCCGCTGACGCCTGCCAAGATGGCGGCACCTGAGGAGGGGGACACCGAAGCTCCTCCACCTCCTCCTCCCGCGGAGGACAAGCTTCCCGGCGGGGCGTCCGCTGCCCGCGGGGCTCCCCTCAGCGTGGCGGCAGCGGAGGAGGAGGATGGCGGGGGAGCGGTGGGGCCCGCCAACCCTCCGCCGTCTGCGGAGGGCCCAGAGCTGTTGGCCACGGCGGGGGAGCTGGCGCAGAGCTTGGCAGCCGTGGAAGCCGGGTCGGTGGCGGCCGGTACCGTTCTGTACGTGCAGGAGGACGGGAGCGTGGTGGAGGGCGAGAGGCTGAGCTCCGTGGAGGTGCGGCTGCTGCTGGAGCAGCTGTTGGATGCCGCCGGGAGCCCGGCGCCGGGCACGGAGGAACCGCCGGCTCCTCGGCACGCCGCCACGCCGCTGGCCCCCGCCGAGGTCCAGCGGGTCATCGAGCAGGTGAGCAAGGCCCGGGAGAAGCAGAAGCTGCCGCCAGCCGCCCCGCAAGAGCCCTGCCTGGAGCCGCCGCCGGCCAGCATCATGCACAACGCCGCCCAGCAGCTGCGGAGCGTTGCCCAGCAGGTCGCCAGGCAGCAGGGCAGTTCCGTGGCTGCCACCCGGCTCCTCCCGCAGAAGGTAACGGGGGCTGGGAAGGGAGGTGATGAAATCCACTGCCGAGGGCAGGCGTCGGAGGGGAGGTTAGTGTGGTTTTAATTGTGAGGGGTTTTGCCGTTCTCCTCGGGCACACCTGCCCTCGGGTGCAGACTGGAGTCTCGCAGCTGGAAGACACAACTTTCAATGTGGTTTAGAAAAATCCGCGTTTGAATGTAGATGGTTGCTGCTGTGGTAGGTGTTTCGATCTGAATACACGTGCAGCGAAAACAGGTTAGAAGAGCTGTTTCATAGTGGTTAAGTGGTGATGCACAGGTAGAGAATGCATCCTCCTCTAACGGAAGATGACGGTATCTGGGCTTTCAGTCCACGTTTTGGGATGCAGGGGATGTCAAGCAATTGATTCAAGCTGAGGCAAAAATTTGAATGAGGAGAAGAGACTGAGGGAGATGATCAGTAACACATACTCCTCCTTAATCATCATCACAAAGGGTTTTTTGAACTGAGTACTTACAGTATGTTCTGGACCTGGAATTGGGCCTGTGTCATGTAGCATAGTGTCGTTCTCCCGCGTCTGGTTTGCTGAAGGTTATGAATTTGCCTGGGTTATGACGCTGATTGTGCTGTTCCAGAACAAGCCTGTCAGCAGGAAACAAGGCTGTGACATGGCCTAAGAGCAAGCTTCACGTGCTTTAGTTGAATAGCAGTCACAACAGTAAATATGTAGGAAAGGCTGTAGCTTGAAGGGAATCTGTGCTTTGATGCATTAAAATGGGAAACTAATGATGTGCATTGCTTTCTTCATGCCCTTTGCTTTAAGGACATGTAAGGTGTGTATCAATCACCTTGAGAGTATTGTCTTTATTTATAAATGCTGTATTTGTGTAATCTCAACTCTTCCTTTTTTCCACAAAAGCAGCTGGAAGCCATTTGTGTCCAAGTTCAATCAGGACAGATGAAGGAAACTGAAAGGCCAATGCCATCATTGGCACCAATCCAGCCCAAAACTGTAAGGCTGAGTCAATCAGTTGGTAGGAATTCTAACATGCCAGGACTTGATATTATTAATCCCCAGATAATTAGGATACAGCCTGTTACAGGAACTAAGCAGCAGCAGCTATTCCTGCATAGCTCTTCCAAGCCTCCAGTTCAGTTGCTTATGCAGAAACCTTTACCATCACACGGATCAGCGTCTCTCAAAAAGATTCCCACATCTAAGATGCTAAATGGACAGAAAGCTGCATGTGCCACAGGATCGGCTGCAAGATCTCCAAATGTTAACCTGGTGTCAGGCAGTTCAGCAAACACTCTGGTACCATGTCTTGAAAAAAACCAAAAAGATGACAAATTAAAAAAATCCTTGAAAGTGAAAACGCGTTCTGGACGGATTTCACGCCCCCCCAAATACAAAGCTAAAGATTATAAATTCATTAAAATGGAGGATTTGGCTTATGGTCATCGGTCTGATTCTGATGACTACTCTGAGCTGAGTGTAGAAGACGATGAAGAAGGAAAGGTGAAGGGAAAAGATGCATTATTCCATTCTTCAAATTATGATCTGAACCCCAAAACGTTTCAATGTCAGACTTGTGAAAAATCCTATCTTGGGAAAGGAGGATTGACAAGACATTATAAACTTAACCCAGGCCACAGGCAGCTGGAGTCTTCACCTCAAAAAATACCTTTAAATAAGCCTAATGGAAGTATATTGGTGGGCAATGACTGTGGAATAAGAGAGGAAATGATGAGTCCAGCACATTTGGATTCAGTTGCTGCCACTTTAAATAAGGAAATCGCACTCGCTACCAGTCTGGAAGGAACTGTTGGTTCAAAGGCTGGAGAACAGGTAATGTGTTCCTTAGAAAAGCTTCAGTTCTGTGGAAAATAGGATGGCAGTTTTGTAGTTGCATGGTCTTCTACTGCTCAGAAATGCCCACCAACACAACAGATTAAACACATTTCCTATTGAAGTGCTTTAAAAATTGAACTATTATTTCTTGCTGTATTGCAGGAATAGTATTCTTGCACAGGCACAGAAAACAAAATGCTTACTGAGTGTTCATTTGCTACTGGTTTTCTGATGTAAGTTTTTGGCTTGAGAAAACCTTTTCTGCATAAATAGCATTCTTCTCTGCATTTGTGTAAGAATATTGTGTTGTTCAGTTCCAACCTTTAGCATGACAGCAGGACATCATCTGCTCTATCAGTTTTAGTTACTGAAAGTGTCATTACTGAAAAAATCCCTAATTTGGAATCCAGCAGTGGACTGCAGTTTCTCCTAGAGCAGGGTTTGAAAGTCTGTCTTAGCTACCCCTGCAAACCAAACTCTGGTGAGACATCGGTCCCTGGGTTGGAAGCTACTTTAGCTACAGGTTCTTTTCCCTATGATGTTTTAAACTGGTCATTTCGTAGTCAAAATTGTCTTTCAGTATTAAAATGACACATCTTGCAGCAGCAACTAACACAGCTGCTGTTTAGGGAAAAAAAAATACTCATTTGGCAGTGTGACATTTGTTACTTTTGCTTCTAAATGTGAAGTTCTTCTCAGAATGTGAAAATCCACATCTTAAGATGCCAGTGCAGCAAGCAAACCTCTCCCATCCTCTATGCTCTTCTATCATCTTTGGAAAAAGGGAATGGCAGAATACTGATGTCTGCTCTCTGTATTACTACATAGTTGTTTCCCTGTGCAGCACTTTATTTTACT
>JBCJKH010055916.1:0-29752 GCA_039877255.1 Loriculus beryllinus | reverse complement strand
ACCACTCGTCACTGGTCTCCAGCCGGACACTGAGCCATTGACCACAACTCTTTGCGTGCGGCCATCCAGCCAGTTCTGTATCCACTGAGTGCTCCACCTATCAAATTGATGTCTCTCAAATCGCATCAGTTTAGTACAGGCCTTTCAAAACCATGTCTTTTGTGCCTTGGCCCATCCTTTCCACTTCAGAAAATCACAAATCTGCCAAGATTATCTGAAGAAAAAAGCTTTGATTGTGGTCCAGGTGTGTCCTGTCTGCATCCTTCTCTGATAAGAGACAAGTAGACGCAAAGGCAGACACATCCCTGAGTTGGCTGATGATGCTTGGTCTGAAGGGTTAATTGAAAACTTACGGTTACAATAACTTTGCCATCCGTGGCTACTCCTCTGTAAGGATTAAGTAGATTCAGTTGCTAATGTTCCTTGTGAGTTAAGGTGGTACAGTATTTTGAACTTTTGCTTCAGAAGAATGACTTGTGCTTGCATTCTAGAAAGTTACTGTAGGGGAGCCAACACGTACAAGTCGAGTGGGAACTGGAGCATTCATCTGTAAAGGAGCCCAGCCTATTGGGTCTTTTTAGATTACCAGGGCTCAAAGTAGGTCCCCTGGCCACCAGTGGTTCTCCACACGTGCTAATCATGTGCTGGTAGTGGCTCCTCCTCTTCATCTGGGTGTCATAGGCACTTAGGTTTTACTCTGCAGACCTGGGTGCCTGCTGAGGTGTCTAGGAAGGAAGAGCAGCAAGCTTACCCTTGTAAGGGTGCTGCATCTGTAAGGAGAGGAAAGACTTGCAAGCCTTCAATAGGAGAGACTTGTTAGTGGAAGAAAAGCGCTAACTACATTGCCAGCGTGGATCCAAAGCTGCTAAGAGAGGCCCATCAAAGCCCAACCGTGGAAGACGACAGCGGTGCCACGATGGAGGAGAGAGAACCTCCGCCAAGGTGCAGTATTGGAGAAGGGAGAAGTGGAAGGTATAGGACATGGGAAGGGTGAAAAGTGGTGGCCAAGTAGAGTCAGAGGGAGATAAGCAGAACAGATAGTGAGGAGGACAGGCAAGGAAAATGCTTTGGTAAATTTAGGGAATACTGCATTTGCTAAAGAATCTTGTGAGGAAGCGTGGAGGCTTGATATGAGGAATGGGGCTGTAGGAGACAGCCCATTCTGTGCTGAAGCCTCAGTAAATAAATGGCTGTGCAAAATGAAATTGGGACTGTTCTGTACTCTCCTCTATCCTGGCCATTTTTCTTCTTTGGCTAAACTTCATTTAATGTTACAAACCAGGCTTGCTTGCTTTCCCCATGACATTGGTTGCCCTGGTTCTTTTGGTGTGTTCCAACTGTCTCCTAATTAGAGATATGCTGGAAAACATTGTGTGCTTGTAGGGGCCTTGTCCAGAGACTGACGTCTCAGCTGTCTTTTCCCATCAGGGTTAGAGCCAGTAAGTACAAACTTCAGCAAGTATCAACTTCAGTAAGTGCTTTTTCTTTTAATGAGATTAAAAAGAAATTGTCAGGTCATACTTGGGTTGAAACAAGAAATGATTTTTTTTTTCCCCTGTGACAGTGTATCTCTAGTAGATTTTCTTTCATAGTTTTGCTTTCTTCAGCTTTCTACAGATGCTTGTCAGTAGGATCCATCAGTCATGTTTCTTACATCAGTCTCACGGCTGCTGTGTAAGATACTGCTGTCAAAGTATAGCTTCTGCCTAGTGCATTGTCGTGAGTGTCTTTTTGTAACCAGCTTGTCTGGTTGCACTGGGCAAATAAAAATAATTCAGGTGTTCTTTCTGAGGAGAAGAGGACATAGTGCTTGTTTGCTGTCTTGTATTGTGGATTTATTCAGGTTAAAGTTAACAAAATGAGTTACTTTATCTGTTTCTTCTTCTGTATGAAAAGGTAACTTCTGAAATCTGTCACCAATATGGCAAAAAACCCCAAAACCTGTTGGAGTGGCAAATAGCTTGACTAGAACGTAATTGACTTGGCCATCTCCTTGCTGTTTGAATTTACGCACCTCTTCCAGCTTGCTTCAAGGAAAGGGAGAGATGTGCTCTTGATGAGATGTGCAGTGAGACTTATATTCCTCCTGGGAGAAGAGAGGCTGTGTGGACCAGTGGCTGGGGATTCAGGAGACCTGGATTCCAATCTAGGTGCTGAGTCTGACCCGCTGCATGTCCTTGACAAAGTCACAGCGCTGTGCTGCAGCCTCCTTCCCCACACTTCATCTTGCCTGTTCTGCCTGCAAACTATAGAAAAATCTCCTGCATTAGAAGTGTTAGGAGGAAAAATACTTTCTCTGAGGAAGTGCATTTCTCTTTAATCTAACCGTTCATCAAATGACAATTTGTCAGCAGATAGCAGGCTCCTGGACATGAAAGGTTGCAGTTAAATGGAAAACAAGATCACGTGGTAGATAAATGTGCCGTGCTGATGCTTTTCTGTTTTAATGTGCAATCTCTAAAATGTAACTACATGTGCATAAAATTAGCAGTGCTGAACTCTCCCAAAACCCAACACGATTCCTGAGCTGCCTCTCACTGTGAGCGTGTGAGGGCGAGGATCCTGATGTTCCATGTGGCTATGGTTCCGCTGTGCTGTTGCTGTTTTTCACATGCTACAAACAGCATGGGTGGTGGAGAAGCTGCGGGGTTTCACTTGGCTGTTGCCTTGATGCTCAGCTGAGGAGTGAACGACCTTGCTGAGATGTCCCACTCTGTGCTTAGCACTTACCCCAGCTGTGCTCTGCTACCAAAATCCGTTGTGTTTGTCTTTCCCTGGTGTGTGCAAAGAGCTCCTTTTAGATGTGCTAAGTCAGAAGCTTTGCAAATGACAGTGCTTCGCCCTGCAGCCCCAGAAGAGCGATTACTCACTAGATGATCTTTTAAATAGAGCACTTCCTCCTTGCTTTGGCTGTTTTGCTGGGATTCTTATGAGTCTTTCTCACAGACTTCAGGGAGGAAACCTGCCCTTTTTTTACTGAAATAAGAACGGGAAACATAAGGTTTTGGCTTCAGTTTTCTAAAAGTTAGCTGCACCTGTAAAAATACATCAAGAACATTGGGTGGGTGTTATCTAAAACCCATAGAAATCATTAGAGAACTGTTAGTTAAGAGAAACATTGGATCAAGCCCATAGGGGCGAATTTTCGGCCAAGTAATCTCGTTGCGAAGTTTGGATTTACCAAGCTATTTAATACTGGACTTTCATTTAAATCTAAAGGAGTCAGGATTTGGGTGCATTAAAACGAGAAGTTGGCTTGCTTGGCCTAGTTTGCAAATATTAAAGAGCCAATTCCATTTGATTCAAACACACTGACTTAACGTGGTCTTGTGGGTGATCAAGTCTCAATGTAATGTTTCCAATATCGCAGGGGGGTTGGAACTAGATGATCTTAAGGTTCTTTCCAACCCAAACTATTCTGTGATTCTTTGATATCTGTTCATTTGTGGATGATTCTTCACACGCATGACAATAGCATACGCTGTTACGCAGTCTCTTACATTTGTTTTTTTGCTTCCTCTCTAAACTCTGATCTTCTTCTCTGTTTAAAACTGAAGCAAAATTAAACTTTCACTGTGGAGTTTCCTGTCTGCAGGAACAAAGTTGAAACAGTTAAGTATGGTTTCAGGTTCTGTTCTTACCTAAACAAGTTGAATAGTAGAAAAGACTTTGATGAAGTGCTGCTTTAATTTCTGTAACAGTACATAAAAAATTGCCAGCCTCTATTTAAGTGGGCACTGAACCATGGTGAAAATATGATAGTAGAGAGCTGAGTACATCATGGCACTGCAAAGCACAGCGAGGAGCTTTTTCACTCAAAACAAACATCATTAGAAGCATCTTAAAAAGATTAAGTAATTTGTATCCCGGTTGCTGGAAATCAAGCCGTCAGCAGTAAGACCTATTTGGCCTTGTTTGTTTTGCAAGTAGGATTTGCAGTCATAGGTTAAAGAATTAAAATCCCACACAAAGCAGACACGTGAGATAGGGTATCAGCAAAATACCTTCATATTCCTTGAAAAGCCTGTCAGCATTAAATTGCTGGAGATGAGGAATGACATACTGCAGAAATCTTGTTACAAACAGGCCCCAGAAGGAGGGACTTCAAAAGGGGACCTTGACTCTGCTCTTCAAGGAAAGCAAACTTTCAGCATTGCTCTGAAGCCTGTTTTTTCTGACTTAGCATCAAGATCTAGATGAGTGATGGGAGAAATTAGCCTGAAATGTTTACAAAGCAATTGCAATTCTTACTCTGAGATCTTCAGAAGGCAGCTGTCTGATTGAGGTATTTGATACTTAACAGTCAGTTTGATTCCTAAGTGTTTTCACTGTAAATTCTGCTTTAACTGCCATTATGAAATGTGCTTTCATGAGAAAATGGATTGAAGCCTGTCGGAGTTGGCTGTGTCAAACTTACACTGGCTTATTCAAGGTCATCAGGATAAACATAGGATATATTTGTGCCCTAAAATATGACTGAGTCCTGAAAGGCAATGGAAACAGTTATGAGGGAGGGTCTGCAGAACTTCACCTTTTGTTTGGAGAGGAGCAGTAGTGCTGGTGGTAAAGGGCTTTGTTCAAGCCCTGTCAAAGCGCTTAGTTAGCGTTTCAAAATTGTTTCTTTTTATTGGCTTCTGCTCTATGAACTGCAGCTTGTTTTGAGGACATGCACAACATAATCTGCAAATAAGAAAATATTAAGAAATGAAGCCCGTAATTGTGGCATTTACAATCCGAAGAGCAGGCTTGTGGTCTTGTGATACAGATTGGTGTTCACTCAGGCAGCACAGACCAGTAGGCGAAAGGCAGGTCCTAAAACACTTGAGGTGAATGAGATGAGTAGGAACATCCAGTCCCAAAGAGCAAAGCTACACACTGGCAAAATGACTTCTAAAGCAGTTCTGTGCAATGCACATGAAATTCAACAGGATTCTTGTTTTTTGGGGGGGGTGGTGAGAGGAAGTTTCTTAAACAGAGACTTAATTTCGTTTTCCCGTGCAGATAAACTGTATAGAAAACATATTTAAGGACACACAGTAATTTATATAGATAATATACAAAAGGAGTACATTGAATTCAACATAATTGAAAAATATCAAGCTGTCAAGACTTAAAAAATACTGTCAGATGTGTTCATCTTTGAGGTATTTTTTGATGTCTGTGGGTAGGTACAGTCTACTTCTCTATGTACAGTCCAGTTTCAGTTCACGTTTCATTTCTTACAAGTTAAATCTGTTTTTCTGTCTGTCAAAATCAGATTTTTCAGCATAGTGAGAAAAGAATGTAATTTTAAAACCTGATGTTGCTGCTATTGGCATTGCTGCCCTTGTGTTAAGCCTTGTAATACTTATTTTGGAGGAAACTGACTTTTGCTAGATTTTCATGCTAGTGTTGCCACACTACTATAGTTGCCTTATCAGAGCACTTTTTATCTTTGATTTTGCAAGCAAGTTTACCTAGAAGCAATCCTGCTCCCCTTCACCTGTGTTAAGTGGAGGAGGACGATGATGCCCTATGGCCATGAAACTGCAGTGTTATGGCTGAAACACAGTGGGTTTCTTGTAGGACTCCTCTCTCCTGCAGAGGTGTGAGAATGCCATTAAAACTGGGATTGTGAGTTGCAATAACTGCAAATGTTCTTTCAGGGCTGTCCCCTTCTAGCATTGATCAATTGCTCTTGGCACTGGTGTATCTAAAATAAATACATTGTGGTGTAATGGTTATATTTGTCTAGTGAGGACAATTGGAGCATAATTGCGTTTTTAGCTATAAGAAGCTGGTTCTGAGAGTACATGTGAAGTTCCTCCTGCCGTGTGCTTCCAGGGGGTTCTGGTGGTCATCTCATGTCTTTGGCCAATGCAGTGCAGGGAAGTATCCTCCTCCTTGGCTAAGGAGACAGGCATAGATGCTTTGGCTGACACATCTAGGAGGGTACTTGTTCTCTTAAGTCCCTGTGGCTTGCCTGTGCTATGAACTTGAGGTAAATGTGCCAAGGGTGACAGATTTGTAGTGCCTCGGTTTCTGTGTTTCCAACTGAAGATTCCCATAGAGGTCTGAGTTTGAGAGGATTAGCATTGGCAGCTGATGTTGACAGAGGTTATTTTAAAAGGTTTTCCAACTGGGTATCTGGGAACTTTGCTCTTGAAAACCTTGTGTCTCAGGTATCCAAGTTGTCATTCTCATCAAAGGTGGAAAAATACTTTGTGGTAGCTGATATTCAGGATTTAATGTGTATAATTGATCAGCTAGTGGAGTAATTTTATTAGGTGTCATGAGTTCCTTGTGAGGAGACTATGAAAGCAGCTTTGAAGTAAGCTAAATCAGTTTGGAATTATTCTCTTCACTTGTAAATCTTACATGGAAGGAGGCCTGTTGGGTCATTTAGTCCCTCATTCCATCTGCCAGTTCAGCATGTTCCTGAGCACTGGCCAACCTCAGAAACAGCATGTTTAAAGATAAATGTGAAGTGGACTGACTTTTTGTATTCAGCTATTAAAGAATATAATAGATGTAGAGTGTTCATCATACCAGTTTGACTGTGGGTAAGTCTTATAATAAATAGGTATTTTACAAAGAGGCTCATCCTACTTGGAATTGATGCCCTTCTTCACCACAGCAATAGAGGCACAGTCTGTCCGAGTAGCTCCTGATATAGGTAACATCATGCTGAGTGACATTAAAACAGTATTCAACAAGAATCTGAGATGAGGGTGGGTGAGGACTTCAGTGATGAATACTGCATGCTTAAGAAAAACCTTAAAAATAAGGTTATTGTAGTCAGATCAACACTTTGTAAGTCTTAACTCCATCAAAGCTGATGACCAGCAGGAAGCATGAGGAACAGGGTACTCCTGTTTGGGAGTAGGAGAGGCTGGGCTTCAGTGGTTTGCACCCTGAGGTGCATAGAAGCTGATGGCTTTGCAAGCTTGCCCAGGAAAAATTAAAGAGGAGCTGGTGAGCAGACTGGCAATTAATTTCAGTCATGCTGGGTAGCTGAGCTACTTCCAGGCTTAAAGCCACCTTTCTGTTATCCAGAACCATATAATGGTTACAGGTGAAGCTGCTAAATGTTTTATTAGTGGTAATGTAAATAAATTGCGGAAGGGCTTACAGGGTTACACTGTCATGGTATGTTGGGGTTACAATACCATGGTATGAGACATGGTATGTTGGGGTTACAATACCATGGTATGTTGGGATCTTTCTCAATAAAAAAACAGACCAACCAACAAAGCAAAGCCCAAACAACCCAAGAAAATTGAGGCTACATTCTGGAAATGAGCGGAGGAATTTGAGTGTCCATCCTTGGTTCTGGTTTTGGTCAATGAAAAGGTTCTTCTCTAATGGAAGTCAGTCTTGACCTTCGCATTCTCTTGGGAACAGCTGTGGTGAACATTTGCCTGTTCCAAAGAGGAAATGATGTAATCTGGTAAAGTAACCCCCTTCACATCCCAAATGAGGTACCTTAAGTGCCATTGTAAAAAGAGGTGATTTAATGTATCTTTGTTTATTGTTGACTTAGATTCCTTTTGCTTAGGGTTGTATATATTCTGGGCTGAGCTTAATTTTGAGAGCTTAGAGGTTTTTTAGTATGAAGTTTGTAGTTAATATCAGTCAGGAAATGAGGAAAGCTGTATTTCTAGTGATGCTAATTCAGTCACTCAGCATATTTCTGTATGTTTTGTGGAGTATATCTTAAAATAGGTTGTGATGTTTTTCTGTCCACTGATGGAGAGAGGAAGGGAACAGGAGGACTGAAGGACTTGGCATTACACAAGCAACCTGAAGCCAAATGGTTTGCTGCTGTATTTCAGAGGAGCTCAGACTTCTTTGCCACACATATGAACTTAGCTTGTTATCTTTTGGTTTTCCTGAATTTGCTCTTAATTGTACAAATGACATGGGGATTTACAGGCATGAGAATGTCTATAATGGGCTTTGACTTACTAACAAGGGAAGTTGTTATTACCATCACCACTATTACTTCACGGGTGAGGCAGTGAGGAGGAGGAGCTGTTTGCAGCTTTTCAGAAGAAAAGGGTAGCTTGAGGTTTTTCCTTGCACTTTTGTATCTGCAGTTCATTATCAGCATCAGCTTTTAAGTCTCCATGAATCTGTCCTTGTTGAGCTCCAGCCTTGCTTAATACACTTGATCCTTACACATTTGGTAAACGAGATAATGGTCAGTGAAAGGGAATATTTATCCCCTGTACAATGTCAGGGCTGTGCTGTATAAGCAGAATTTCCTGCTGCTTAGTTCTCCTGGTAGACAATTTAAATCTGATTGGGGTGTGATGTTGGGAGAGGGTGAAAGCATTCTCAAATATTTTCCCTTAAATCTGTGAGCGTGGTCCTGAGCAATGCCTGCTGGCAGGGCTGCCCTGCAGAGCAAGCCACCAGCCTGTGAGAAAGAGCAGCTTGGAAGAGCTGTTGGAAACCTGAAGCATAGAAAGCTCTTTCAGTGTTTTGAACTCGGTGATCAAAGAGCATGGCTTAGGAGGATACCCAAGAAACCAGTACATAGTCTTGGAAAAGACATCTTTGAAAATCTATTCATCAGTGCTTCTTTTTATCCAGGCTTCTGTTGTTTGTCTCTTTGTTGTTGTGACAGAAACTCTCTTTTCTGTATTTAGATGACAAGTAGGTCCTGTATTGTTCAACCCAGGATTTGAGGCTTTAAAGAAAATAAAGGTAGTCAGTGGAAGCTGACAACCTTAAGTCACTTTCTCCTCAGTGTTACATTTGTTATGTAGATAAAATCTGTTTTTTAAAAAAGAGTATTGAAGTATTCCTGATTTCACCAGGATTTTGTTGCCTGATATATCTGTAGTCCAAAGTATTTGACTCTGAAAAAATACTTTTTTTTTGCATGACACAACATAAAGATTCTGCTATTAGGCATGTTCAGTGGGTCTTCACCTAATGCTCTCTTTGGGACCACAGCAAGTGGTTACCTCTGCGTTGGTTACGTCAAAAGTTTGACATGTTCAAAACCTGAAGAGAGTCATGTCAATATTTTACTTCACAATTTCCATGAGCACACCAGAGATACTTTAAAATATGCTCAAACCTTCCTTTGATTCTGACAAAGAATCTGGTAAAGCAGCATGTTGTGATGTAGCTGGTACTACTGTCTTCAACTGAGGCAGTCTATTTTTCCTCCCGTTTTCCCTCTCACAGGTGGGATGAAGTGCATCTATATACCTGGACTGACATGGCTGTGATCGTCTGTTGGGACGAGTACAGATAGCCCTAAACAGTCCCACAAATGGAATGCAGTAGCTGTGGTTTATTTTCCTATGCAAGCATTTTGACATGCTGTGTTTTCTTCGATACCTGAAGTGTCACTGCAAGAACTTTGGTTCAAACAAATGAATAACCAAAAGTGAAGGGTTCTGTTGTTGTAATCTGCAGTAGTTTATACAGAGAAGTTCTGCCTGATAAATAGTAATGTTGTGCTTTATTCTTCTAGGGGCAGTAAGCCGGAGATGACTGACAAGATGTCGAGCTTCCTTCATATTGGAGATATTTGTTCTCTCTATGCAGAGGGCTCAACAAATGGATTTATTAGCACTTTGGGGTAAGAACAGCTGTTCTCGTACTAAAAACATCTGTAAGAAGGACTAGCAGAACTTGGCTAGCTATCCTGAGCCTGACTTCCATGATATACTGGGTAAAGCAAGGTAGCTTTATATACAGATTAGGCCTTAAATGTAAAAACGGCCTAAAGCTAATATGTCAAGCTAGATTTTGGGAGGTTGGAGAGCATATTGATGGCTATGGTGTGGTTTTGGTGTCTTTGATGGGGAGGAAGAAGCTGTTGAGTTAAGGTGTGGGTAAAGGGATGCAAATAAGTTTCATGTTGTTGTTTGTCCCATGTCCATCCGTGTGTCCCGTCCTGTCCCTCTCTGCCCCCCCAGTCAGGAATTGCTAGGCCCTAGTGCAATCTGCTGACTGGAAAAAAGGATGTAGCATAGGCGATGGAAGTTGTTAAAAATAAAATGATTAAAAAAACCCCAAGCATACATGAAAAAGAAGCCCCGAGCCAAACTGTTTATATATCACCAACTTTCCATGATGACTAGTTTTGTCTTAGTGTTTGAGGTTTCTCTTAGAAATGGAATTGTTCTTCTCCTGTTAGTCAAAGGAGAACATGTTTCAACTCCTCAGCTTTGCCAATGGTCAGCACCCCAGAGCTGTGGGAGCTGTGCCTTGCCAGCTCCTGCCCCCGGTGTGCTTTCCCCACAGAGCTCCTTTGCACTTTTTTCTGCAAAGGCATCAGAGTAGGTGCTCTGTAGGAGAGTGCCTCCTAAGCAGTAAGAAGTGTATGCTACTTCATTAGACAAAAAGTAGCCCTTCACATGGGAAGAGTTTGCAGAGAAAAGCCATGGAATTGAAATACAGCTCTGATGAGAGACAGGGTATGTTTTATTCTGCTTAACTGCTGCTGAGGAGAAAGCTCTCTCAGCATCATAAGCTGGCAAAGGAGCTGTGTACTGATTTGGAACACCTTGCAAGGGGCTGGATGAGAAGCTCAAAGAGCACATCTGCCACCTTGTTTGAAAGCAGTGAGAAATTAGAGGGAGGAAAATAGCTTGCATGACACATTGCTGTGGTACTTCAATACTGAATGAGTAGCAAAGAAGCAACCAGGAGGCTTGATGATATGGTGAGTGGGCACGCACACAACATGCTCTTTCTCATTTCCAGTAGCCGTAAGGGCCTCAGGGTGGGTACAGTGACAGCAAATTTTTTGATGCCTACTGTCCAGATGCATCTGATAAATGGAGCTCCCAAGCAGGGTACAAAGACAGCATCCTGGTAAGTCTCTCAGCAGGAACTGATGGGCTGCAATCTCATCTGAGTGACTCCGAACTAACTTGTAGGTTTAGTCCTCTAGCTATTAGGATTCTGGAAAATAAGGGGGCAGAGAAGGAAGCAGACACTGAAGATGCACCATGATCTATTATAGGAAAGAGAAGAAAATATGGGATGCTGCCAGAAGGGAAAGAAGGTATGATAAATGCGAGGGATGTAGTAAGTAGGGTTGGTCGAATAGTATTTGGCGACTGTATTTGACATATTTCCCAGGTACTCGTCAAATATGAGATGTGCACTCTGCAGTACTTGATCAGCTGTGTAACTGGCCAAATACTATCTGCTGAAAACTGGCACAATGAATTAAAGCAATACTTTACATTTGGCTATTTTTTTCTTCCTAGTATTGAAGCAAGTTTGGCAGTAAATAATTCCAGAACAAGTAGAAAGTTGTTATGTTATGTTTGATCCCATACAATGCATGATGAACATTATGCAGTGGCTGTGGCTTTTGATGGAATTGCTGAGCAGATATTTTTCACCATGGGTAGTCCTTTTAGACATTACAGGCTCAAAGCATATGTATTTTCTAGGCTTGATGAGATGTTCTCATGGTGGATCTAAAGATCCCTTAGTGTTGCAAGCATCTTCTTTGATTTGATTAGTACTGGTTAAAGGTAATTGCATTATATAATGGCCACACATCTTCTGAGCCTAATTTAAGCCAGAAATCCCAACTGCTATGTGAAACATGAAATGCATTATCATCTTATTAAGCCTTCATAATCAAATTAGTTTTGTCCTATATTTAATTTAGTCTTTGTCCTGGAGAAAATTAAAGAAGCAAAGAAAAGATTTGGTGTTATTGTACTCTCCATACCATGTGGAGTTTCAACAGTCTTATGTCATAATAATGTACAATGACTTGTTCATGTGGTTAATGAAGGTTGAGAAACAGATATCACTGTACATTCTAATGTCGTTCTAAATCTTTGAAGAGTGTTCCTACTTAATATTCCTATAACATGACTGTTGATTAATCAGGACTTTACTCTTGCTGTTTCCCAAACTCAAGCGCTGTCATCATTACAATTGCTGGTGCACAATATGTCCTCTTCTGTGTTTTTCACTCTGTAAAACTTTTTTTCCTAGTAGTTTGGGAAGTTCCTATTCAATTTCAATTGAATGTCAGGATGAGAGGGATATATTGCACTGAGATTATCTCTGTGGGATGATCAGAGTAACCCATTTGACTTATTATTTTTTGGGCCACTGTTCAGTAGAGGCAGGTGTTTCAGTCAGCTCAAATATTAATACTACCATTCCTGTTGGAGCACATACGTGTATATATTATACTGAATAGGGAGAAAATCCATGGGGAAAAAGCAATTTACTCTGAATGTTTGCGTATGCAAATTCTAAATGCATAGAACTGTTGAGTCCACTTAGTCTCTCTGATCTCTTGATTTTATGCACTTCTTACTTTCCAAAATTGTTGTCTCAAGATGCTCCCTGCATGTAACCAGCCTCTGCAAGGAACAACTCTCATATTCTAGGTCTCTGTCTTTCTCAAGTTGATTCTGCATGAGAATGGACCTCTCAAACCTTTAAGACCTTGGAGTTTTACTTTCTACTTTTGTGTAGAATGCCTCTTCGACAGATTGGTTTTAAGGGGCCAAATCGAGTCATCTAGAATCAAATCGGAAAAACTACAAACATTTGATTACAGTTGTGTTCGCAATTTGGGAATAGCATTTGGTAGAAGTGCAATTCCATGTTGATCCAAAGCACACAAAGCAGTGATGACAGGTGCATCTGAAGTATTTTCTTTACTGTGTGGGCTTTTTTTTGCCAATGGGTACTCATAGGATATATTTCCTGTTGGAATCTCCTGGGTTCACTTGTGCTGTTCACCTCCTTCCTGGCAGAGCAGGAGGAGGTTAGTTTGCTCACCTGACTTATCGTGTGTTTATGACTAGTGAGCAGGAGGGTATATTTATGCCTTCTTTTCCCTTTGGAGTCCATTTTTATTGTATTTCTGCCTTTTATTAATATCCAGGGGGTCACAGGTACAGTGTCCAGTTTGCACAGTTGTCCTATTTTCCTGGTCCATGTCCTTCATATAAAGACATTTGCAGCATTATTCAGATCTGTCCAAGAGGCAATAATTGTTCTGAGGCTGTATTGTCACCTAACTAGAATATGGGCTGTTCTGTCTGCACCTCAAGGAGGGGACATAAAGATGATGCAGTATACAGGAGCAATGACTTACTTATTGTCCCACCTATCCAGGAGCATAGCTCTTGGGCAACAGTAAACATTAGCTGCATGCTTCTTAGAAAGATTTGGCATAAGTTGGCATTGGGGAATGTCTTCTGCTGAAGTGGCCACTTGTATAAAATATTGCAGATGAATAACTGGTTTTGCTAACAAGGATGTAACCAATTGCAAGGGAATTAGAATCTCATTTTACTTCTAATTTCTTTGCAGCCTTGTGGATGATCGGTGTGTTGTACAGCCAGAAGCAGGTGATCTTAACAACCCACCCAAAAAATTCAGAGGTAAGTTTCTTAGACAGCTTAGTAACCTTCCAAGTTTGAAGCTGACCTTCATTTTGTGCCATCATGTATAGCTAGTTTTGACTTCCACTGTTTCTGTGGAATATTCTAGTGTCATCTTCCACAAAGGACAACTTGTGAGGTTACGAAAGTATGAATGCCTGTGTGAAGTGGGTTGTGGGACTTGTTTGACTCCACCCAGCTGCTCACTCACTCCCCCCCAGTGGGATGGGGAGAGAATCGGAAGGGTAAAAGTGAGGAAACACATAGGTTGATTAAAGGCAGTGTAATAGCTAAAGCAAAAGCTGTGCATGTAAGCATCCTTTGTGAGGCGATGAAGATGGGGTTGCCAATGAGGTTTGCTTTCAGATCTGTCCAAACTTACAGGGTCCCTGTCAGTTTCAGTTCTTTTTCTCCATACTGTCATACATGCCATTTAGTTACTTGGTACCAAACTTAGAGGAGAATGAAAAGCAAATGCTTGTAACAACTCCTGTTGTTTAACCTCATTTGATATTAGCTACCTTTAACTTTGCTTTCATTCTGCCAGGAAACCTATGCTTAATGATAAGAAATTAATGCCTGCTTCTCTGCACAGCTTGGCTAGGGCTGTTTCAAGAAACTCAAACAGCAAGAGAAGTGGTAACTGGCATTTTGCTTGGAAAAACCTTCTGGAATTCCTTTTTTTTTACTTTTTCTTCTCCTTCACCCCTTGGTTGCATCTTTCACCCAAAGCATAGCTCAGCTGAATATTCCAGAGGTTTGGTTTATTGCTGTTCCCAGATTAGCAGCAACTGTTCATCTTGGGATTTTGTTAGATGAACTTTGTTTCCTTGGTTATGCTTTGCATTTATTAGGGCTCAGAATTGCCATAATTCTTTTCAGGTTTAGCCAGAAGGGCAGGTGATTGCTCTTGAAAGTCCCTAGTGCTGGTTTTGTTTGCTGTTTGGGTTTTTGGGGGTTTGTCATGACATGAAGATGCATACAATGAAGCTCTCTTTTCAGATTATAGCTGAAATATGTGAGTTCTTGTTGGTTTTTCTCTTTTTTGACTGGAAAACTAAATAGCTGATAATTCAAATACTGAAGAGGCAGCCTGGGGAAGTTTTAGCATTCAGTGTTAAGCTCTCCAGGAAAAGAACAATGGTGTTGCTTGAACTAGAGCTGTGACTCCAGGCATTTCTTGGCGTTAAAATCATATGGAAGAATAAAGCCAGATTTAACTGTGACTGCTGGGTGTAGAAGGAGGTGGGGGGAGAGAAGAGAGCAAAGAATGAGAACAAGGCAATTCCTGCTAGCACAGTTTAAGAACTGCAAGTACAGAGACATTTGTCTGACATAAAACATTGTGGTTAGACATTGTAAATGTTCTCATATTACTTATAATTTATACATGGAGAAAGAATGGTGTGAATCTGTTCCAACCTTTGTAGTTACTTCACTAAGGCTTTTGTGGGGAAATTTATGCTTAATGGTGAATGGCAACAAAAGTCATAAAACTTTAGCAGGCATTTCTGTTATTTATACACATGCGCTATAAGAGTAGTCTAAGGTAAAATGCTTTTCTTGATAAACATGTTCAGTAGAAGTAATAATGAAGTTTATCACACCATCTTCAGCACAAATGGAAAATATCCCTTTTTTGATTATGAAGCGAAGGCACCCAGAGGCTTGTCTGTGGTGTTTCATGAAAGTCTCTGGCAAGGTTAGGAACTGCAGCCATGTCTCTGCAATCTTGCTCAGTGCTTTTATGACACCTTGCAAAAATACCTCCCTCACAAATGGAACACAAATCTTCACTAAGGTGCATTTATCCAAACAATAACGTTTACATCTGGGATATAAAGCAACTGTAGGCATCTGGTGAATGTAATTCAGTAGTCCCAATATTTAGGTTTGTCATACTTGGCATTTAGTCTTCGTTGCCTTGGGCAGTGTCCTTGGTACAGCAGATCAGTGGCACGAGGTACCTTCTGTGCAGTAGCAGCCTGGGGTGTGAAGTGATGGGAAAACTCTCTAGTGTCCAGTGAACTTTGTACATGATGCCCACTTTTGTTGAGTGCTTTCATATAGGCCATCCAAGTCATCACAGCTGATGGGATCCGTGCAGTTTGAGGCCTGAGAAGTGTGATCTTGGTTTGAATTTGAATAGGTGCAAAGCACTGGTACATGAGAACTAACTTTTAAACATCTCATTAGAGCAGGACCAAAATTCATCAAATCTAAGTGACTTATAATATAGCTTTAAACAGTACTGGAAAAACACCTCTGTGCTATAACCTGGTTTATATCTGTGTGTAAATCCTCTTTCAAACAAGCTGTGCCTTAAGGTGTCCGGTCATAGCTCAGCCAAATCTGAAGTGATCTTCTGGAAGGAGCACTGAACATGTGACTTTGTGGCCAGCCTGGATGATCTTGCTTTGGGTAGTATTTTTAAGTAATGTAATTTTAAGCTTCTCTGGGCAGACCTGTCTTCTGTGGGCAGATGTAAAACAGATGTAAATACAATTTTCATGCTTAATTAGTGGTGAGAGATATCTAGAAGTAAGATTCACTGCTTAGCTATGCATACATATGACTCCAAGAAAATTCAGTGTGAAACTAAAGCATATATACCCAGTGGCAGAATTAATCCATCCTGCTTTTTTCTTATCCATGGGTGTTAAGAGGTTTTAAAAAGTCTTGTTGCCTAGGCTACACTTAATCACTTGAATCTCATGGCAGCAGCAAGGCCCTGATCTAGAGGGTGGTGGGTTTTCTCTCCCTTCTACTTCAGACCCCTGAAATGCTGCTGTGCTCAAAGTGATGCTGTGCATGCACAGTCCTGCTTCCCCGAGAGAGCCTCTCGTATGAAAGACAACCAACAGTAACGCTTAGCTGTGAGCATTTGCTGTCATCAGACACTGATAACCTGCTTGTGGTGTGAAAACAGTCCCTGTCTGAAGAATGTGTTTCTAAAAGCAAGCATTTTGTAGCTGAAACGGGCATGGATTTTGTGCGCTAGTAAAGCACTCCTTTAAAAAATGTTGTCTTCAAGTTGTCCTAAGGAAAATTGAGTGAGGGAAGCTTGATGTGTGTTTGGATGAGCTGGGTTGAACAGAATGATTTGCAGCGGCACGGCTGGAGTCAGAGATGGGAGCGATAGAGCCTTTCAGTCTGCTTGGAGGAGAGCATACAGGGGTATCCTGAGGACACGAGGCCTTGCTTTGTTGACAAAAGTTGTGGAAAAAGTAGGCTGACAGATTAATCTGGTGGTGGTGAAGCCCTGAACAGGGTGAAATGTAAGAAGAAGCTGTAAGTGAGATGGGATAGCACTCAGGTAAGATTTGGAGTAAAAGTATGAATGAGACATTAAACAAAATGTAAGATTCAGAGGGTGTATTAGATTGAAAAACTGAAGTATCAGACTTGGAAAGTACTGTAAAGGAAGGTATTAGTCCTCAAGTCACTCTGAATGTTTACCATAGCTATTTCACATGTTAAATGCTGTTGTGTCATTAGGTCCTTAAAATACTGGTCATTGAAAGGTATGAGACTGATAGTTTATTTTTTTATTTCCTTTTCCCCATCCCTATCAGCAGCAGACAGCACCTGAAGTCAGGGGCTTGAGGTTGGATGGGAATAATGGTCTGAGATTTCAGTGGATTTTCATTGTGTCTTTCTGAATCCATTTAAATATGGTTGTTTAGGTGTGCTGGTTTATTTCAATGTAATGGTTCTCTGTCTTTTTATGCTTTTAGATCCAACTAATTCAAAGTCCTCTAAAACTGCCTTGCAAAGCACTAAGACTCAAGGGTACATTCTCTCTCATTTATTTTTAAAAATGCTAATAAGAAAATTCTTGTGAAAGAATATTTTACTGGTCCAAATATACTGCGTACAGATGAGATTCCTGGAAAAATTCCTAGTTGTGTGAGTCTCCAAAAAAAGCAAGTGTGTGACAGTTCCTTGGTTATCTCCACTGCTTTGAACAGAAAGAAAGATGTTTTGCGTACTTTATAAAGCTGGAATGGCTGCTCTAATTGCCATCTTTGAGTATGACTGCACATCTGAATAGTGGCTATAAATGAACATCCTTTTAATATACATGGGTTTATGTGGAAACTATGAACTACTGCTGACCCTCTAGCTAGGCTAAAAGCACCAGTGTTTCATTAGAAGTCACTCGTACTTAAATGCACAGAGATGGGGTTATTTTGTAAAGTCGGTTCTAGCAGTAGTGACAAAGCTGAAGTAGAGCCCAGGGATGATAAATGTGTGCTTTAGCTGCTGCTTCTGTATTCTATTAGTTAGTTTGCATGTGCTTTTGCAGAGGTTTTATTTGTGCTTGTTTTGTATTGGAATGTAGCACTTCGCTAAGCCAAATGTGTTTGCTTAATGCAAGACACTGCTACTACAGCAGAACAGTCTGTCTGACAGCCTTCTCCGGAGATTCCTTACAGCTCTTTATATGGGATGCAGATCTGTCTGCCAGGGATCCAGAAGCTTTGCAATAGCTGCATGAAATGCAGGGAAAAGGGCACTTACTAGGTTAATGTGTCCGACAGCTACCTCCTTCCAGAACATTGTTTTAGTAGTTGCTGGGCAACACTCTTTTTTTGGCAAGATGTTCAAGGAATGAACCCGTATCTTAGACTTAAAATACCCTCATGGTGAAGCAGCAGATGAGTAGTTCAAATTCTGTTTGTTCTTTTGGTTCTAATTCATACTGTATGCTCTTTATGAATATTGTCTTCACAAAGCTTTTGGTCAGGTTTCTCTGATGGTATTAGGGTCTCAGCCTTTGAACCACAAGTTCATCTTGAGCAGAAGAAATGACCTGGGCGCTATGAAGGAAGTTTAATGTATGGATATATATGTATATAACAAGATCTACACACCCCAATACTTTTCACAGATTTCTCTTAAATTCACCCTATGTTCAGCACTGATGAAAATGCTTCTCTATAACAAATATTTTGAGTTATGTTTTGTTCTTCATAACTTTGCTGTCAATAATTTGAAGCCTGTACACTGCTGTTTTGTTTAATATGAAGGAAGCCACATAATTCATGTAGTACTGATAAAGTCTATGGAGTTGTGTTGCATACATACAAGATTATTTATCCTTATTTAGCCGGTGCAAGCTTGTTTATAGTTTGGCATTAGAGCTGAGATTAAGGACTTTTCAGCTGAAGGGTCACGTTCATAGTTTTCCCAAACAGTTCAGAGTATTAAAACACAAACTAAACCAAATAGTCAGATCCTTCTGCCTGTTAGTTCTGGAAATATATTAGTAGCATAGGGAAATGCACTTTGTAGGTATAAGGTAGTTCAGTGTTATCCCCTGTACTCATCAAGAAAAATTTCTTTGCAGCATAAGCCTTCAGGTATCATGTGTTCAGCTTCAACCTCAAATCCCGTCACTCCCCATATGCACTCCATACATACTTTTCCATATCTACTCTGGTGAAAGTGATTATATCAGCTTAGATTGCTTTTTAGACTTTGATGTGAAATAGTCTGAATTATATGATTTTCTGCATGTATTAGATGAGTTCGAGTGGGTGTTTTGCTGAGGGTTGAGGGCATATTCCTGGAATGATGGTGAGAGGAGGAGAGGTGTTAGACTTGGGTTGCATGGCCAGGTTTAGGCTCCTTTATCTTTTTGAATGTGGGTTTCTAATGCTGCTGAAATGTTTGGGTATGTTAATTATTAAGGTGCCTAAATGCCTTTAAGGAATATTTAAATTGATGTCTAAATATGTTTTTTTTCACTCTAATAACCATATATTAGTAGATAAAATTGCAGGATTTCTTTTTCGTGCAAGAGGCAGAACTTTTGAGAATGCTCAAGGGCTAGGTTCAAAGCCTAGAATGGCAATCTTGAAGAGAAAGGCATCACTTGCAATAGGAAAATGGAGGTTTGAGATGTCCAAGATGGATTAAAACGCACGTGCTGATTATCAGAAGTGCAAAGTGGGGCAACAGTAGTGAATACTTAGTTAACTAACTTCTCTGTTTCATGGCCATGTGATGATTTAGTGTAAAATCAAAAGCAACTTCTAGGTTGGTGTGATGGGAAAAAAAAAATAATAAAAATACAGTCTAATGTTGTGCCTATATTTTTTTTACTCAAATTGAGGCATGGGTCATTTTGAGTAGGAAAAATCATTTGATCTCATTGAATTAGGATATGGTTAAAATATCCAAAATACATTTTCATTGCCTTGATGAGGATCCTTTAGTATGATTCTCAGTATTTATAGAACTGTACTAGAAAACTGCCAACTGCTTGTATGCATTTGAATTTGATGCCCTTTATACGATGAAGAAAGCCTGAGCACTGTCTCTGAAATGTGACTCTTGAGCCCACCGCATCCTACATACCAGCAGATGTTATAAGCAATTGTCACTGTGACATTTAGGTATTTAAAAAACCCTGAAAAGTCACAAGTGTTGTGTTTTTGTACAGACAAATGTGCTTTTTATCTGCTAAAGCTTCAAAAAGCCTGTGAGAGAGAGTCCTATCAAGAGCCGATGCATGGCTTACATGAGCACACCCAAGCCCCCTTCCTCTCTGCAGCTTAGGTGGTACGCAATGTATGCTGCCTTCTCTGCCACACTTCTTGAATCACACTTCAGAGTGTGATTCAGAGTGGTGTCTTGAACACCTCATCTCCAGACCTTTTTAGCCACAGGTTATGTGATGGTGCCATCCTCATCAGTGGCAGTTACCTTTGCTGTATTAGCAAGCAGAGGAGATACTGGAGCTTTCCAAGCACAGCTTCAAAATGGGTCTTACCATAGAATCACACCATGGTTTGGGTTGGAAGGGACCTTAAAGCTCATCCAGTTCTAACCCCCTACTGTGGGCCTGGACACCTTCTGCTAGACCAGATTGCTCCAAGCCCTGTCCAACCTGGCCTTGAACACTGCCAGGGAAGTCATATGAAGCTGCTATGTCCTGTAATTTACTTAAATGTGCAAAAGTGGCTTGCATTGCTTTGTTATCCCAGAATTGGGTGTAGGAATCAAAGGGAAGCTGCTTTTTTTTTGTCATGGAGGGTGAATCAGTAATCTGGTTTTAATTTGCCACCTCTACTGCAGCATGGCTTCTTGGCTGCCTATGAAGCAAGGCAGGTCTGAAGTCCAGCTGGTAGATGTGTGCTAAAGCATCAGGACAACCTAAAGACATCCCAACTACGTGATGCCAGAGTGCTTTGCTGAAATAGTGAATAAGTGTTTGGCTAAATAATTACTGGTTTGAGATGGTTTATCATGGGCTTTTTTTCTTGTGTCCTGGTGATGAGGTACCAAGATCATAATGGAAAAGGTCTGTATGGCATAGGTTACAAGAGAGTCTGTTTAACTTAGTGTAACAAAGGTTGTTGATACTGGACAAGAAGAGGAGCTGTGTCTATTGGAATACAGCACAGGCCGTGAAGATTGGCTGAGTTGCATTTGCATGCTGGTCTGTGCAGAAAGTGCTGTGGTCAAGCAGCTGTCTGCCAACTTCTGGTTTTAAACTGCTTTCATCTTAGATGTTTTGCATCTAGAAGAAGGCAGAGCAAAGCCCCTTTGAAATAGAAAGTGGCCATTAATATGCATGGTTGGAAAGCTGCATGAAAAACGCAATCTGTTGATTAAGGTACTGCAAAAGAATGAGGGGGGATTTAATTGAACTCCTAGTGAGAAGTTATATGATTTATGCACTTCATTGGCCCATCTGAAAAGTGTGGGTAGTAGTTCTGCACTGATGAGACATTCTGTGCAGGACAACAAAGGAAATGTGCTGGTGTAGTGACCATGTCCTAAAAAGTAAAGAAATAGGCAAAGCGCTGGGTTGAATGTTCGTCCTTTTGCAACAGCTCTCGCAGGTCTGAGCTTTTTCCTTGTGGTAAGTTCAGGGTATTTCAGGTAGGAATGAGGGAGGGATTGCCAAAAAGCAGTGCTTAGCTATTAAGTAGAACAGTACTGTTAATAAACCTAGCCCCAACCTTGTAGACAAAAGAATACTGTGGCTTTGTTGCCATAGTTTCAGTGCAAAATCTGACCTTAGCTACAATAACATTCGGTTAGAAAGAACTAGCTAATCAGTTTTCTAAAATTAGTGTGTTCCCTAGTACATAAGCCAGTATGAACAGGATATTTAATGAAATATTATACTTAGTCACAAAAGCACAAGGGAGTGAAATGCCTTGATGAATTGTGGGGGTGGGGTGACATTGGTGCATATCTTTTAATATAGTGAAGTTATTAAAATTTGTGGCTTGCTTAGTATTTAGGGTGGCTCAGCTGTGTGCTCTGTGCAAGCTCCTTTACCCTATTCCTTTGAAAAGCCCTGGGTCTGTTCTGTAAGCTCATGAGTCTCATCAATACCAAGTACTTCCAGAGGACCTTCAGATAAACTTCAGAGCTAGCGTTGTGCTTTTTGTTAACACAGCCTGAGTGCTTTGCAGAAGGAGTCTTACTCATACAGAAGGATGCAAATATTGAAACAGGTGGGTATGAAGTTTGTGGAGAAAAGCTGTCTCTCAGGTATTAGGTACGTGACATCCTTAGCATTTTTACCAGTTGTCTGAAGTGCTGAGAAACCTGAGATTCAGGGAGAGACTGATTGGTAATGTCTTGCATGTAAAATATTGCCAGCAGTCCAGAACACCTGACATGCGACTGCATTTATTATGCCCAAGGCTCACCGACCTAGCCTTGGGTGAGATTATAGCAAACTGTGGTAACCTAGAGTCAAAGATAGTTTATGTGCAGTATGGGAACTGTGATGAATTAGCTGATTTTCTTCTGTGCAAGGTGGTTGTTTGTTAATGTAAGAAAAATATGGAATATGCCCATTTGGGGTAGGTGAGCTGGCTATTACTTCTGTTTGAAATTTAAGTTCTCTTTCAGCTTATTTGATGTTTCTGCTTGCCTAAACCATATTGTACGTGTAGCTTTCTGGCATCACCAACATGTTGAACTTTTCTCACTGTAGGTCTTGGATGGCAGTTTGTGACTAAGGAACCTGAACTGCCTTCTCTGCAGGTCTGATGTGCAGGATCGTGCTAGTGAGACATGGCTTTGTGGCGTCTTGTTGGCAGTACCAAGATGAAAGCCTGTTGCTCTCCATCCAGACTTGCTTGCTGTATCACGCAGTGATGAACAGTATTCTCTTACTGCTTGGTGCTTGAGAGGTATCAAATACACATGAAGAAGACTGAGATAAGGAGCATTTGAATGATGCTTTACCAATTTGGTTATAGCTTTTATTTCTGTTGGCCAGAGCAAGTTACTAATGAATCCTTACCTTTTCTGACGCTGCTTTGCAGTTAAGCTGAAAAGTGCCTGTAATTAGTGAAAAGCAACTGTAATGCTCTTCATGAATTACCTGAAACATAGCTTTGAACTGTCCTGGGTGTGAAGCACAGACGTTTGGTTACAAACACAGTGGAGTTTGATTCAGAAAAACATTTTTCACCTTGAATGTGCTGACATTTGCATAGCTGAGCTGTCACACAGCTCTGCTTGGCTCTATGGGGTTTCCTTCTGTGACATGTAGCTTATGATTCTGGATACAGCACACAGTCATGGGAAGGTGTGATCCATATTTTTGGATCTTTCAGTTCAGATTAGCATGTTTATGCTTCAGGATTTCCATTTTTCTGCCTTGTAAACCCAGCTGCCTTTCCTGGGAAACTGTAGGAAGCCATTCCTAGCTTTTACTTTGGTATGAATGATACTCTCAGATCTTTTCCCATTGACATTTTCATGTGACCAAATTTGATTTCCTCTTACCCCCTGACTGGGTATTATCACGACGTGTTTTGTTTTTCAAAGGGAGCAGGTAGGTGTGACACCCCAGAGGATCTCATCTGTGTCAAACTCTTCAGAGTGTTCTGTAGAATCTCACTTCTCTGTTGCTTTTAAGACATTCTGTGCTGCTTGCAACAGTAATGGTATACTAGATACACTACAAGCTTCAATTAGTTTATGTAAAAAAATAAGGCTTCATCATTTGAAAGGACTTAAGAAATATTTCCAATTTAGGTTATTTACTCAAGAAGGCAAGAGATGAATATGCTAAGTATCCATACCAAAGAGGCTTCACAGATACTGTGTCCGAATACCACATGAAAGTCATTAGTCAAAAAGGAGCCCACCCACAACTCAGAAGTTAAATAATTTCAGTTCTCATTTTCTGGTTAGCCTGTTCTTCACTGAGCCAGAGTCCTGACTAAGTGGTGGTGTCTCCTGAGCTGCAGGCTCAGGGCTGTAATGCTGCAAGTACTTCTGTTTGAGAGCAGTCAGAAGAAAAATGGTGAGGTTGCCAGCATAGCCAGCCATAAAAACGTGCTGTTACGAAAGCCAGGCATTGCCAGTTGTCTTCAGTGAGCTGTGGGTGACATTCGTGTCTTGGATCCCATTGCTGCTGGAGATTGAATACCCTGTCCTTCTCATTGCAGGATTTGTATTCATCAGTCAAGTTGAAATATAGTACTGAATATGTCAACACCTGAGTCTGATTTCTCTTCTTCAATTATTGATGCCTTAACAGCACCTCCAGCTGAGTTCTTCACATTGCTGGGTGGAGATCAAAGTGCCAGTGCTAATCTGTCAAGCTCCTTGTGATTTGGGATCTGTCTGTAGAAAAATCTTTTTCCTGTGTAAGTTAAAACTTCCAAATGCTAGGAAACAAGTGAGCTGTTAGTCAAAGTTCTTGTCTCTAAAAACCGCATTGCCGCCTTTGTGGTGCAGAATGAAATTTGCTGCTTGGAGGTCACTCTTGAAAAGCACATCACTGGTTCTTTAGCATAAACTGCAAATACCAGTTTGTTTCCTTGCTTGACAAGTGATTGAAGTAGGGAGTTGCAGCCATCCCAGATTAGCAGTTAGTGGTCCCTAACAAATGCAGCTGGTATAAAGATGTGAAAGTATAAAGAAGCCTTGTTTTTCTCATCTAGAGAAAGCGTTTGTAAACATACCTATGCTAAATTTTCTTACTTGCTTAAAAAAAGGAATCTTGGTGTACGTAGGAGGCTGTTTCTCCTGCACAATGCTTACCTTTTAAACTTCTGACTTTGTGGCCATAGCAAAGGACAAAATGCATGCAAGGTTTGGCATTAATACTGTGGAAGCTTCGGTGGAGGCTTTCTGCCAGCTGGTAATTGGGAGCAGAGCTGTTTGTGCCTCTGCCTTCGCAGAGGGTCTGGATGCAGCCTGGCAGAGATGCCGAGGAACCTGAGCTCTGGTGCTCTTATTAAATACTGTTACCTTGCTGTGAAAGTCAAAGCGTTTAAGTTGGCATCTCATGTGAATGTTTAAACACTAGAATAGCCGTTAGCAATTGATGGACACTGAGTGCAGTGTTCATCCAAAGTTTTGTTCCAGTGAACAGCTTAATACTCAGTCAAGTAAGAGAGTAATTTAAGTGTTAGGACTAACACTTCCTTCATACCTAGTTTGTGAAAATAATCAGTGCTGAGGGCTCAGTGTCTACAATTGATATCTGTTTTGAATATACAATATACAGAAGTTCAGTAAAAACATAACTCTGTATTGTGCTTGAAGAGTCTTTTTGTAGCTCTTCATGTCAGATTTTCAGAATAAGAAATCACCTCTGAGCTCTACTGAGAGCAAAGGAACTGTGACATTGCTAGGAAATGCTGCTACAGGATCCTCTCCTGGTTTAAGTAGTGCAAATTATCTCTGAGTCAGATTTTATTAAGGGTACAGAGAGCTTTGCTATGCACAAGCAATCTGGTAGCACTTAGACCTTGTATTTAGTGAATGTCAGCCCTTTTATTCATCATAGTTAAAAATTATACAAGGGAAAAATAAACACAGAACTTGGAGGCATGAGGAGGTGAGAGAGCTGGATGAGGGAGCTGCCATCCTGAAAAGGAAACAATCTTAGCTATATCTACAAAAATCGTTTTACTCCCCATCAGAGCAGTGCATGATCTCTGCCCAGCACCAGTGAACTTGAAGCAACACCCAGAGGTGGCAGTTCAGGACCCAAGGGGGCTCTGTCAAAAGGGTTAGGTTGTGGTGGAGATTTCCAGTCCTCGACTGCTCCTTATGCAGGAAAGCTGCATTTTATTCTTGAAGAAACAAGAATAAATCTCAGTATTATTAGAATGTAACCAGTACCTGTATGAAAGAGGAAAAGTTATGTGCCTTGTCTGCATGATGCTGGGATACTGAACATGACCAGACAGAGGATGAAGCTGGATGTTTACTTCAGCGTTTTTCAGACCACATCCCAAAAGCTGAAGCTGCAGCACTGACCTGGGGAATGCTCCACCAATCCAGCCTGGAAGTTTCGATTAATTGGCACCACAGGCTTCAAAGAAAGGCTGAAGAACAAGTGGTGAATTTGTGGTTTTGCTTGGTAGCAAACAGCTTCAGTGGAGAGATGACTTTCTCAACTACACTGTCATATCTATAACTAGATACTCTTATAGATAGATAAATTATATACTTAGATCTAAATAGATATTCTTGACGAAAGAATCTGTGTGGCTTTGATGTCTTGCTTGTCTTAAGATCAGTATTAAGCCAAGTTGGTTTTTGGAGTGTACACACACATCAGGGGTTGTGCTGTCTTACTTAGTTCTATCCTTCAAAACTGCATTTTCCATATTGATTAAAAGGCGAATAATGCGTCCTGTATTCATGTTGTTGCAGTGAAAGCTTAAGAACTTGAGGCACTGTGCTGTTAGGAGTAACTCAGTTACCACATTTTCCTGGGAAACAAAAATTCTATCTTTGCTGGCTGCAGGAGCACTTGACTATGGAAATGGGATGATGACTGCATACTGTGTGTGTACTCAGTACTGAGCGGTATGAAGGCAAATAATCTTTCCCTGCTCAAAGGACATACTCTCTAAATAGAAATGGCAGCACCCTATGAGCTGCTGTCTTGGGGATTGGAAGCTAAAGTCAGTATAGATTTTGCAGATAATTCGTGGTTATCCTTGACAAGTTTTAAAATAAACTAGGAATTTATATCCTCCCGCTCCTATTTTAGGTCAGGCAGATGGCCTCGGTCGTGGAGAATGACAATGAGGAGAAGATCATTCAAATATGATCTACAGGATTTAATGCCAGATATATTTTTTGATACGTGCAGTCAGTCGTGTGCTTAAAGTTTCTGTGATTTGTGAAGGTTTGAAAAACTTGGGAGATGATAATTCTGCATTGGGGTCAGAATTTGTCTGCAGAGAACTTTTGGGAGTTTAACAGCTTATTTATCTTATAATCTCCTTAAAGGTTTGCTTGCTTGTGTATATATATATATATACACAAATAAGAAGTGCAAGAGGAGAGACTATATATAAGTGATTTAATCATATTCCCTTATGTTATGAATATCCACTAATATTTAATACAATCCAGTAATACTTGACATCATCTTCTTCTAATCTTAATATTATAGTTGACATTTAACTTCCAGTTTTTATCCTATGCAAAAAATTGAGTGTGTTTTCATATTTATTTGGTTTTAGCACTTAGCTGAAGTTGAAAGGTCAGCAACCATCACCATAGTTTTTCAGTCTTCACTGTCTTCAGTGCTAAACAGTAGTTTTGAGGACCTTGAAGGCATAGGGGTAGCAGAGAAAGCTGTAAAGGGAACAAATGTAATTAGTGCTTTGTCTCTATAAAATGTTTGATTGAGGGGAAACCCTGCAGCTGTGTTGAGGCTAAACTCTTAAGTCTGTGTTTCCAGAGGGGTGCCGCAACTCATTTGTGCTGCCAATGTGTTATCCCCAAGCCAGCATCCATAAAACGGGAAGCAGAGGGGATGAAGCACAGGGAATAGCACAAGGGTGTGAGGAAAGCCCTGGGCCGGCTTCTGGGAAGATGAGGAGTTCATATGGTATTCTTGACACTGGTGAGAATAACTGAATGTTAAGAATAAAACTGGAGAAAATATCTTGCTTATTCTTGTAACTTCTCCAAGAATCCCATACTGAAAATAATCTGAAGACATTGAAGTTTTTATTTTTCTGAAATGCAGACAAGAAATAAACTAAAACTGTGGCAAAAATGTGCAAGTTCCTGAGGAAAGAAGTCAGAAAATGTATCTCTTTTTCAGACACGCTTCAGGAGAGGGAATTTCTGTTTGCAGAAAGTTGTTTCTTTCAGCTTTCTGTGTTCAGGTTTTCATAATTGATATCTTGTGTACATTTGTGCTGTATTGAGGATCTTCCTGAGCTTTCCTTTTGCGGTTTTTTTCCTGCCTAAAATGAGGTTGTCGGATGAGAACTGGGAAGGGATTGAGTGGAGCTGTCTGTTTCTCATGCAAAATTAATTCCTTCTTGCCATGCCTTGCTTTCCCTTCAGGTACTGGCATGTACTTAATGTACATTCTCCGTTTTCTTTATTGTACCTTTTTGGTGCAGAAACTGGTGGATTTGTTTGTAAGTGTAGGAAGCTTGTCCATTGCTTTGGCCCTGCTGCTACCATAGCTGTAAAATGATAGTTGGAGGTACTGGGGAGAGGGTGCTAATTGTAGAGTTCGGATTGGAAGACCTTGAGGTTTTACTACAACCTTGTATTAGTCAGAAGAGTCCATTGCCACAGACCATCTTGCTCTCTTACACATGCAGACGTGTTGAGAGTGCTGGTTTAGAGACCCACCTTTGAGACAGTGCAGTCTAAGATCCTTGCTCTTTGGAGTTAACTACTGCAAATGTGATATTCGTGCAGTGTTTAAGTTATAGTTAATACAGGATTAAAGTTAAACGTTGTGTTAGGAACTAGACATCAAAGTACTAAAGATAAATTAAGAAAATAGAGAAAGGGGGGGAAAAAGTGTCAGGAAAATGGGTTGCAGCCTTAGATTTAAACTCAGTAACTTGAAAAAAGTAAAACTTCTATCCTTCAGAGATTTTGAAGTGCCTGTCACTGAATGTTCCTTCCTTCAGGTTGTGTTTAAAGGCTCATTTCAGAAAACCACAATGACTCAGCTACTTTGAATATCTGTTCAGTTAGCATGTGGCTCATGTTGGAGGCCCTAAGATTTTTTTTCCCACCTCCAAAGATGGTTTTTATTGGTGGGTACTTTATTGGAAGAATCTTTTGTGCTATGCTAATTTTAAACGTACTTGAAATGTTTAGATTTTTAAAGAAGAATAAAGGCAGCGTATTCTGACATTGGTAAGCAGAAAGGAGAACATTTGTTTATAAATATTTATTACTTGGTAAAGGCAAAGGTAAGTTTATTGTTTATCTAGATATTGGTTTTTTCCTCACATTTGAAATTGATGCTCCAGAAACACTGTTGTCTAGTGTTTATTGCAGTATAATGCTGGATTATGCTGATCTCTTTTGAAGGACTGAAAATGCTCCTTGGATGTTTTTTGGATTGACTCAACTTCAAGAAATGGACGGTCAGTTCTTTGGCCTCAGATCCTGTGCTGGTCAGATGGTACCTGCAGACAGTCCATGGACATTCTTGTATGCCATCAATATGAATATGTTTTCTTTCTGGTTGTGACCTCAGATGAATTCTTCTGTGTTCCCCTGTACAGTGCTTCATGTTCTTGAAGACAAGACCTCCCCTGTTTTGTGTTTTATGTCCTCAGGCTCTTTACTTGGGAACGGCATAGGTGAATTGGATACAGTTGGTTCTGGACAGAGCTCTTGCAGAATCATTTGGATGGCCTGGTGAGAGATGTTTCTGAACACATCAAAGGGAATTTTTGAGCAAAACCTATATAAATACACATAAACCAAAACTAGCAGTAGATTTGTTCCTGCTTATGGCAGGGGGGTTGGACCTAGATGATCTTAAGGTCTTTTCCAACCCTAACTGTTCTATAATTCTATGACTGTACAGGAAGGAACTAAGTGTATCTATTCTTCAATGCGATGGAGCTGCAATATATCTTTTGATCCTTATTTAGTGGACAGAAGCTTGAGGGTGATTAGAGGAATAGATGATAGCAACCAGATATTTGTGATGATTAAGTAAGGTGTTTAATTGAATAACCTTTCCATAAGACATAGTGATCTATAGGATGACTTCTTTAATAGTCTCAGATTGAGCTTTGTCAGACAGCATCCTGTGTGGGATTTCTGTGCTTACAAGTCTGTGGCACAACCAGCTGTCAGATTGGGCTTTTCAGATTCATATGGAGCTAGTCCAACCTCTCGATTAAAATTTACGCAACTGACTGAATTGCTGAAGTGGACATCTTGCTTTGCAATGATTCTTGATTACTGGCATCGTGCTGGTGCTAGATCTGAGGACGCAGAAATAGTCTCTTACTCATTTTGATTTGTAGTTCCCTGTTGGTACACAGAAATGTTGCCATGGAGGAGAGCGTGGGGTGGGAGTAGGCAGGAACCAGCTGCTTTAGGGCCACACTGGGAGGAAGACTGGAGGAGGATAA
>JBCJKH010055915.1:0-11387 GCA_039877255.1 Loriculus beryllinus | reverse complement strand
GATGGGGAGGAGAACTGAAAGAATGTAAACTCCATGGGTTGAGATAAGAACAGTTTAATAACTAAAATAAAGTAAAATATACTGATAATAGAAAGAATGCCAGCTATAATAATAATAAGAAGAAACAAGAGAAGAACTGAAAGCTCAGAAAGCACAAGTGATGAATAATACAATTGCTTACTACCTGCTGACCGATTCTCAGCCCAAAGCAGTGATTGGCAACTCCCAGCCAACTCCCCCCAGTTTCTATACTGGACGTGACGTGCTGTGGTATGGAATACTCCTTTGGCTAGTTTGGGTCAGGCGTCCTGTCTCTGTTCCCTCGTGGCTTCTTCTGCCCCTCCTCACTGGCAGAGCATAAGAGACTGAAAAGTCCTCAATTAGGGTAAGTGCTACTGAGCAACAACTGAAACATCGGTGCGTTACCAGCGTTGTTCTCAGACTGAAGCCAAAACACAGCACTGCACCAGGTACTAGGAAGAATAAAGCACTGTTACATCTGAAACCAGGACATATAGCATGAGGCAATGCTAATAATAATAGGCAATCTTCAGCAAGAGACATTTCCTGCTTATTGCAGGCATTTGTTTAAGTTATAAAATAACTTATTTTATGTTTAAATATAATTTTCTTATAAGGACTTCTGTAACTCAGAACATCTGTAATTTCACTAGGAAAAAAAAAAAAACCCAGAAAAGAAAACCAGTAATAACTGAACAAGAAAGTTCTCATAAAAGTAATTTCGTGGTACTGCAGGCTGCTGAATCTGGAAATTGTCTTATTTTGGGACAAAAGCCAGCACCAAGCTATACATCTGTACAAAGACATTTTCTTTTGTGTTTTGTTTATTTGCTTTTTAAATTCATGCTGAATCGAGTGCTGCTCCCTCTCCAGCCTTGACACCTTTTTGATGTTTGTTTTCTCCCCTTGACCCTTTGCAGAGCACAGTATTGGCTCCCATTTAGAACAAGAGAATGCAGTGATTTTATCCATAAGCTTTCTTTTCAACTGCTTGTCATTCTCAACAAGGGTGAGGAGTTTGTTGCTGTCTAATTGCAGTTGGTTTTGGAAATGAGCTCCATCATTTTTACACAGCAGGAGAACCCAAAATTCCTACATGTCACGAATTTTCTTGGTAAATTAAGGCAAATGGATTAATTGTGAGGTGTGTTGCCTGTGTACTCAGTGAGGTATTCTAAAATACAATTCAGAAATACTCCCTTTGCAACTCTGTTGTGCTTCAAGGGGAATTATTTGTACAGAAAACACTGTAAATCAGTTTGGTAAAGTATGTGATCCATGATTCCCAAATTTCTAGTTCTCAGCTAGGCACAAGGTTTTATTCATCATTACTCACTTGGGAGGTTTATAATAATCATAGAATCATCTCCCTTTCCTCCCCACCTGTCCTGTCTGACCCTTTTCTTCTGCTAATCAGTGACTGAAATGTTTTTATTTCCATGAGTTTTGTCATTATGCTGACTCCTCTGGAGATAAGGCTGAGTTCAGATAATTCATTTCAGCTCAGAGCTCCAGACAAGTGCAGAGGAAGACAGCAGGCAATGATAGGAATTGGCATTTGGAGGGATAGAGGATAAGCAATAAATGTTTAAAACCCAAATGATGAAGAAGTGGGGACACACATGGAAAAAGTTGGCAGCAACAGTATTTCCAGAAATAAGATATATTTTCAAGTCATGGATTGGAAACAGTGGGGCGTGTTATGACATCCTAAATCCCTTCTTCACCTTTAAAGAGACACTGCATGTGTGGCTTCAACAAGGGCAGCGTTAACTGAGTAAATTCTTTATTAGATTGATTTCTCTTTCATATGCTAAAATCTATTGCTACAATATTATATGTATGTCACTGGTAAGTTCATGAATTTGTCACATCAAAACTGCAATCTTGAAGGATTTTTACTTGTGCTCAGCCTTTTAGCATGCCATTGTTTGCACTAATTGAAATGCTCACAGTGATTTTTAGGCTTAGAATGTAAGTTTAAAGAAATACAGTGATTTAGCAAGCTCGCAGTGCTAACTCCTCAGGATTGCACTTACATTTTCTGGCAGTTTCCAGCACACATAATGTATAAAATTGAAATCCCAGGAATGTGCTCAGCCTGCAGTAGCATGGTGTTGGAAGGTGAGCTCAGTTGACATGTCACCTTCAATTTGCTTGCAAGATATGAGATTTCTTTTTTTCATCAGGCCTTTTGTTGTTTTTTGTGGGTTTTGTGTTTTTTGGTTTTTTGTGGATTCTTTTTTGTTTATTTTTTTGTTTGTTTTGGGGGATTTTTTGTTTGGTTTACTTTGTTTTGCTTTTTGTTTTTTGCCTTTTTTTTTTTTTTAAAGATAAATTGGATGAATTGCAAGGAAAAGTTGCCTGAGGTCACCCAGTAAAGTTCATGGTTCAGTGCCTAATTTTCGCTAGGTTTTTTTGTCCTCTGATTTAAATACCTGATTGCATGGTCTCATTAAAAATGAACTGGAAGCAAGAACGTATAGAAATCCTATCAAAAACAACTGCTGCAATTTGGAAAGTTAGGCCAGCCAAATGGTAAGCTTTCATATTAAATAGAGATGCAGTAGCTTTTAGTTGAGGTACACATAAATAGTAGATTTACATTGCTGTAGAATGTTTTATGTTATAGATTAGTTCTTGAATCTACAGGTGAATTTTTTTTAACCTTTCTTTTCATTAGAAGTGTATTAGAATCCAGTAGGAGCTATGATCTTGGGATGTAAAACACACTGAATTTTGCAAATTAATGAATCTACAAATTCAGTGTTTTTGAGAAAGAAAAGATAGTGCAACTCCAAATGTATTTTAGTTCTCTATTTGACAAATGTAGATTAATATTGAATTAAAGGCTTCCTAGAAAACTAACAAATGTTATTTGATAAATTTCAGTATAGCTTGAGATTCTTACAGTAATGTATGGTAAATTGCAAATCTCATTATGTCGGTCTTTAGAAATCCTTTCTGAGAAGAAAGTAGATGGCAATTATAATGTGAATTGTGGTGCAAACTAAATATTAGCTAGTAAGGTGCTATTCTGTTTGATTTTATGATTCTTATTTTCTCTGATGAACCTACAGCATTCATTTTAAAAATAGCGTTACAGAATTTCCATGCCTATTGTACATCAGGTTAAAGTGCTGCTTTTTGAGTTTGGGATTTTTTTCGATGTAATTTATGAGGTTATTTAAAATGATTCCATTTAGCAGTGGAGATACAGAAGAGTACTCTCCTTTGAAATTTTTATTTTCTGCAGTGATTGCTTAGTTTGGAGAAGTGGAAGAAAAGGTGATTTGAACTGGTGTGACATGGCTTTCTTGGGTTCCTTGGCACCTCTTATGGCCTTAATTTCTTTGGATTGGTCTTGACATTCCTATTGAGCTGTCATCCTCTCTCATGATGATGCTCACGACAGCTTTGACACTTTTTTTGTGATGACACGGTTGTCAGAAGTATAACTTTTCCTCAGAGTATGCAGTACATAATGAAAATGTCTTTATGTCCAGGATGGACTCCCATGGCAACAGCAGCGTATTCACTGAAAGGTTAATTACAGTCATGTTGATAAATGAATTGCTCCAGGAGCTGTGTGGTGACTAATCCCATCTACCTGTGCCTGCCACTGAGGTGGTGCTTGGTGTGGGAGAGTGTATCCTACCCCACATTTTGTGATTATGCAGCCCATGAAGCAACACTTTTCCCAACAATCACAGCAAAGCAAATTTTATCAGTGTTATTTTGATAGATTCAGATGAAGGGCATAGTCCAGGGGGTGCCCCATCGATGTCTAGTTCAGTAAGGGTAGGACAGCCAGTGCCTCTGAAGGACTTAATGGAGTATTTTGCTTGGCCACCTTGGGAACCTGGCAGCACTTCTAGCTGGCTATTTTGTGAAGATTTTCTCTGGTTTCATTAGTGCAGAAATGTAATTTCAAAATTCATAACTATTCTTGAAAACAGATGAATAGAAGATATCAGCTTGGAGTTTAGGAGCAGTTTGTTATCCCTTCCTTCTTTTTTGACCCCAAGAGTCTGTAAGGAACTGGTACAAAAAGTGAAAGGTTTCAGACCAAATCCTTAAAGGCTTACTAGAATCCACTTTATTGGTATCTGACAACAGATACAAGAAAGCGTAAACTCCATATCAGCTCTACAAAAGTATTAATGAATGATAAATACATTGATAGAAAATACCTTTGAAAGACCACGGCAGTAAATCCATAGCTGTCATCTTTAAACTGTGACTAAACTTTTCAAGGACAGAAGGGATTGTCAGGTAAGACTTAATGGATGTATATTATATTTCAGTTAGTTACTGTGCCCAGTTTCACTTACTGAGTACCATAGAATATCTCAAGTTGAAAGGGACCCATTGAGGTCCTCACAGGACTACCGGTATTCTCGATACTACCCATATCCAAAGATATCTAGTGTCTTTGTTATACTGGTCACCATATTGAAGTTCTACAATTCCCTTTTGAAAGCAAAGACTGATTCAGGAGGTTTTTTTGCTTTCCTAGTGTCAAATATAGGTAAAATCCTTAGTAGTCTAACTGGAGCAAAACACAGTTTTGTTTTGTTTTGTTTTAATTTGTCTGTAATATGCAACCTGGGAATATATTCAGGTGAGGCACTGGGATGCTATTCTGCCATTTAGTTCCAGCACAGATGATACTAGAAAGGAGTGTATGTCACAGGATTTGCACACATTGCTGCCTACTTTTTATCAGGCAATGACTTTATTTATGAACAAATGTGTGCGGATTGGAAGGAAAAGCAAATATAGTTGAGCCAACAAAATGTGTACTGAGCTTAGCCATGCTTTTATCCATTCTCTTTTTCTTTCTTTACTAAATTTGATTTTATGCCCTTCAGAATAGCCTCTATCCATCTTTAGGAACTACATTACTGTTTCTTTCTGACACTGTGCAAGCGATAAATACTAACAAAATTTCACCTGACCTGCAGTGAGATGTCAGGGACACGGGGTCAGAGAAATTTGCTCAGCAAAGTAGAAAAAAGCCTCATATAAGTTGGTTGGAATTTTAGGCTTTTGAAGAATGTAATCACAATTTGGAAATGTATTTGCAAATTTCCTTGTGGAAGTAATCAAGAAGTTGGAGAGTGTTTAAATTTGATGCACAGAAACGTTGATTTGTTTTTTTTTTCCTCCTTCGTCATACCCCTCAAGGAAATCTGTTTTATAGAGTCAGCCTTTTAAATATATCTACTATGAAATGGGGTGGCTTGGTGCTTATTTCTTAGTTCAAGCTTAGATCATTCCAGTGATGGATACAGAATAGTTAGATATCCTGTTTCCAGTGTGATCGAAGCCCTGTGAGAAGTGATGGTGGGAATAGCTAGTAGTATGTTGAAGGACATGGCAGAGGTCACTTATTAAACAATCTAAGTTCTCTCAACTTTTTTTTTGTAGCCACTTAGTGTATATTACAGCAGAACAGATTAAGCCAAGTAGAGGACCACAGAAATACACAGGAGCTGGATGGGCAGTTATTATTATAAGTAACTGTTACTGAAATAATCCACAATAGTCATGTTGCAGATAACCATGCTGGTTAATAATAATGTCAGTCCCCAGTTTTAGTTTGATATCTGGAAAACAAATGTAAAAGCTGCATTGAAACAACATGGGAAAGGCACGCCAGGGGTTACTGCTTTGCGTGGATAATGTAGACACAGTGTTGAAGTAATGCTTTTGGACAGCTAAACAACTATGTAAAAATTTGCGTATGGTCTGTTTAACAGTCATCTTATTTCCAAAAACTTTCCAAGTTTCCTTGTGGAACAGGTTACAGCCACTAGAAAGAAATGCACTATAGCTATATACTCTTATGATGATAGGGAGTGACTTCAAAGGCAAGGAACCTCATCAGTAGGTATTGACCCAAACCTCCAGTTGCCCTCGCTAAGGTTTAGTCTCCAGACTTATATGTAAAGGCTAGAAAAGCACATATGTTTACACAAAAGACATGAACATTGGCTGCTAAGTAAGTGGCTGGCCTACTGCCATCTTTGGGTAATCTACTACAATAGCATTATGTTGGCGAGAAAACATGGTTATGTAAATGACCAATTTGTAGACAAGGAATGCTGAGTGGGATTTGTCTCGTCTGAGCATGCCTGACGTTAGAGGGCTGGGAGATTAGCCTTGTCAATAGTAATTGCTCTCTCTTCCTCCAGCCCTTGCAGGGGAAGAATGATACTGCAGGCACTTTGCTGCTCACTACCTGCTGCCATGTGATAATTGCTTTGGCTCAGTCATACCTTAGTTAAAAAGTTATTGATAATTTGTCTACAGGGAAATGCTCATGTCTTAATGAAGGTCATATCATAGAATCATGGAATCGTGTCATCACTTGCCTCAATCAGCTAAAACTTTAATATGAAAAACTAAAATTTCCCTTGGTCTTTGCTTTACTGTGGAAATGTTGGTCAGTAAGTTTTCACACATTTGATTTCCATATGCAGGACTAACTGATGAAAGCAAAGACTATAGGATGATATGCAAGGACATCAAGGGATGGCATGCAAAAAAGATGAATATATATATAGAGAGGTAACACTTTGCAAGTAAGATAACATACCACTTTCTCAGCAACTATAGCTGAGCAAAGCTCAGCAATTTTATTTATTCTACATCTGTTTAAAGACTTTCACCTAATTTTGGACCCAAAGTGTGACAATTTAATACATAATTTTCAGTTAATATTCCAGTAACACTCCCTTCCTCCCCCCACCAGTAGATCCTTAGTAAAACTCAAATTTGCACTGATTTGCACTGAAACACATATTTCAAGTGATTTTAAAGAAAAATCACGGAGGTTGACTCCTCTCAGGTTACTTCAGGAAAAAAAGATTTCCTAAATATTAGCATGTTTGTAACACATTATCTTCTCTTTGGAATTTATAATGTGCATGGATACATCAATGATGTGCTTCAGGTTCGTTTGGTTTGCTGAAATAATAGCTATGTTTTGTGCTTACAAATCAGGTAAATTTTATGTTATTTCAAATTTGGGTTGCCATGTTAGTCACTAACACAACCATTTGCATGTTTTTAAATCAATAGTAAATGCATGTAGATGTCATAGATGCAAGCACTAGTTGCAGATGTGTTAGTAGATGCAAGCAAGTGCCTTTATATCATCTAGGTGTATGCAATGAGTCTACTTTTATGCATCAGATATGAGCTTACAATTCTCTTTTCATTAAATTGCCTAGTTAGCATTGCTGTTGGTAGCATATCAATAAATGATATATTATATGCGTGTCTGTATATGAATATGTATATGTGCACATATATATATATGAATCTCAAAATTGTATGGGTTGTAGAATAGATCTGTTAAGATCTCAAATTGATCACGTTTGGCCAAGAAATTTGGCTTCTTTGATCCCTGACAACTCTTAAGTCCCACTTCAGAGAACATCACCAATAGGTATGTACCTGAAGGGAGGATGCTTTGGTAAAAAGATCAGTGTGTGGAATGGTGCCAATGGAGAACAAGGGGTTTATATTAGCTGTTATTATTTGTACACATTTGTTTTGATTTCTGATTGGAAAAATCCTTTGGCGAAAACCTGTCATTGACTATGCGTAGTCAACTTTTGGCTAAATATTTCAACAGATAATGTGATCAACTGTCTTTAGATATACTGTGGTAAACTGTGACTACTTTTTGTCCAGTATTTACTGGTCTTTCTTTGACTATGCATCCTGCTAGTGTATAGGATGTTGTCTCCACTTGCCTTTTCAGTGTTTTTTAGCATTACATTGTAGCTGCTTTGTGAATTTCTGTATTGTGCTATTTTCATTCTGAGGCTGAAAAGCAATTTATACTTTTAAACTACAAGGTAAGAGCAGTAGCTTGATTATGAGCTTGATAGAGCTAGTAAGTTTGGTTCTGTTAAAGGTTAAGTAATATCTGACTGGGAAAGATAATGATGCTGCAAGACAGCACAGTCTTAAATTTCTTTCAGTATTGCACAGGAAAGAGTGATTCAGTTAAGTGCAGTTCTCAGTGCACAGCCTTGTTTGTGTCATTCTGGGGGGAAGGTGGGAGGGGAAAGGGCAACCTAGTGTGTTGACTTCAAATGATGTTCATTCAAAGAATATTAGCTTTTTCAAAACCAAAGCAGTTGTGCCCAGGAAATGTGTTGGCTGTCCTGTGGTCTAGGGCATTATTACTAAGCATTCTCTATTGATTTTAGACATTTTTCAAACTGTTATAATTCTTACTTTGGCGAATGATTTTCCTCTTTGGCCTTCATCCTCACATCAAAGTCTAAACATCTCGATTGCTTCTATGATTGAAGTAAATCTCTGTGGGAGATTTATTTCAGTATACATCTAGCAGATAGGGTGGTGATTTCTTTGCCCTCATAAGTAGATTATGTAAAAGCAGGCATAAACTGAGTCTCATTAGTACTGGATATAGGGAGGCCAGTTTCTTCATTCTCCTTCTACCAATAATTAGCATAAAATGTTGCTCCATGCTCCAATATGCTTTTGTGATCTCCTTTTTCATAGCTGACATAACTCAAATACACTTTCTGTTTAAATGGTGCTCCATATTACCAGAATGTTGTACAAATCATTAACAGTCCTTGTCATTACCCTTTCATTTTTTGTGATGAGAAAGGTATCATCATCATCTCTAAGGCAAAGTCTAGCAGATAGGAATGTGAAGAGGCTTCTTTATGCTGATTCACTGGCAGAGAGTCAGCCCCAGACAATGACAATGCCTGGAGTAGAGTGGGTGGTCACTAGGGTACAATTCTGACAACTGAAACTTGCTGCCTTGATCAGAGGAGAGGTAAGAAAAGATTTAATAAGAATTGCTAGGTGGCCAGAGGCAGCTACGTTAGGAAGTGAGGCAATATATATTGCAAGATGCATATAGCTGTTATATTTTCGTGGCAGGGAAGTGAAAGCATAAATATTCAGCCAGATTTTTCTTTATTTTTAGCTAGTTAAGGGGCCTATACAATCTGTTTGAAGCTAGATCTTTGTGAACAGAATAACCCTTTTTAGTTGCAAGACAGTTTCCCTCTCCTATTCTGTTGTCTTAAGCAGGGGTATGCATCAGATTTCTGTAATTCCTCAATGCATTAGTCCTATTTTCCTGCTTCAGATCTACCCAGTAGGTGGCCAGTTTCCAGTTAGGTTTTTCAGAAGTGGTTTTTTTCAGTTGTAGTGAGAACCACTTTTTAAGTAAGAAATCTGATTGCACATCTAACATTTATTTTGTGACTCCAGTGAAGTCCTGCTTGAGCAGCTTTCTTCCAATTCACACTAGTCTTTAGGCTACTTTTGTATTACAGTGAATATTTTTTGTCACTGGCATATGAATAAAGAACTGAAGACAAATGACAAATGGAGATAAAGCACTATAAGTTGGGTTGAAAACATTTGTTTTGTCTCTTCCTGATAGCTTAGCAGAAATGCTTCCCATTTAGTTTATTACTTTGACATCCTGTATTCTTAGTGTCTGACGCATTTATGTCTCATCATAATTTGACTAACATAACCTGAAAGTATTAGCAAATTTCTTGTAGCTGCATAATATACCTTTCTGTGAAAGATAAGCCTTTCAAGTATGTACTCTATAAAAACAAAAAAACTGAAGGGGAATATGAAGCTTTGCATGGTGTTTTTGGATTCCTGCGGATGAAAAGTCCCAAGGAATTTGTATAATGAAGTTTCATCATCAAAAAAATTATCCAGCTGAAATTCTTCCCAATTTTATATACCATGCAGATGTAGTTGTCAGATAATACAGCATCCAACTAGTTCAGCCCTTGACAGGCCTGTACGTGTCTGAAAAGTCAAATGATGAAATAAAGTACAATCTCTTACCACAGGAGGTTCCATAGTTTGAGGTCTAAACAGAATTGCCAAAAATTGTGACCATGGGTTTGTGCCAGGATAACATCTCATGCTGTGGGTCAAGTTCATCCAATCTGCCAGGTTTCTGTTACAGTCTAATGAATAATTTGTTTCCTGACTGGCTGTGAGAATAAAAATCTTAAATCAGGGTCTGTAGGGGGGCACCAGAATATTTGCTTGAATATTTATTCAGGTACTGATCATGTTTGTTTTCACCCTCTGCTCAGGTCTGGAAGTTGCCCTTTTCTATGTTTGTGATACAGTGTTTAACTTGGAGATGACATGCAGAAGTTTTTCAATAACTCCTTTCCTATTATACTTCATATTCAGCCTTGTCTTCTTGGTCTAATAGGCACATTCTTTCCAATGAATCAGAAATGCAGCTCTTCCAAGACAACAATTGTTACAGCAGTGTTTTCCTGCCTGAGTCACTGATCTATTGTACTACTGTCTACTGAAGAAATTTCATAATTTCCTGAAATATTCATCACTGAAAGAGAAGGGAATGAAAAATACTTACAGTAATAAAGAGTAGTGGAAGTATGTGCAGAAGAAAATGAGCTTTTCTTTTGCTCTTCTTGCTAAGCTGTTTTATTTTTCTTCAAATATTTATTTCCTTTAAAATCCGGTGGCCTCTAGTCTAGAACCTATTTTACATAATAGATTTTTTGGCAGGGAAACCCTAAATGACACATCTAATGTATACTGCAGGCATCTGTTCTTAGATAGTAAGTCCTGCTAGAGCATTTTAAAGCCTTTCAACTACCAGATGGCCGTATGAGTTTAAAAAAACTTCCTCATTTTGAGTTTGGGCTCAGGTTATCTCAGTCTTTGTTTGTGAATTCTGAACAAAGCATTGGGGAGGTACAGGAATAAAATGCTACTCAGTTTAATGATACGTACTCATTGAAGTTTTCCTTTTTCTATGTACCAACATTTAAAGGAACAAGTCACAGTGGTCAATTTAATGATGGGCTGGTTTCCTTAATATTACATAATTTTTGGAGTTAGTGGCAGTTGTTTGATCACTTGGGAAATAAATACTGAACTTTCATTTGGAACCTGAAGAACCTAACTCTGCTTGGCACAAAGTGCGATGTCTTACCCAGTAGAATCAATATGTCTCTTTGTGCCTCTTAAGATAAGGTCATGGTTTAACTGGATTTTTAATTTAGAGATATGCTGTTTAGTTTAGTGATTCCTACTACTGGTTGTTTGAAAAACAAAACAAAGCCAACACGAAAACAGGAAAAATTAAAAAAGGCCTTTATATGAGTTAATTACTTTAAATATTAGGTTCAATTAGGGTTTCAAAAACTTCATTAAGTAATCACAGTAGATACAGTGCTGAGTCACCCTGTTTGATTTTTCTATTGCTCATCTTAATTAACCATAACAAGGAGAATTTTTTAAAGTCCCTAAATGACTTACAGGAACATGCAGCAGTGGCATGCTTA
>JBCJKH010055914.1:0-20456 GCA_039877255.1 Loriculus beryllinus | reverse complement strand
TTTCCTGCACCTTCCCAAGGAAGCTTATAGCTGAGTTTAGCCCTGCCCCGGCTTTAGCTAGCAGAGCCAAGGAAGCTGATCAGAGAATCCAAATGAATCCAACCTCAAACCAACAGACCAATCTTTTCCAAACAACAGAACCAAGTTCAAACAGTTCTTTCCTAGTATGATTAAAAATTAAACAGACAAATCCTCTAGTTTATTCCCATACGCTTGCAAGCAGCTTTCGTTCACAACTGTCGTAAGGATGATATCAGCACAAATACTGCCGTGGTTTTAGAGAGGCACTGTGGCCTTATCCTAAGACACAAAATGGACAAAACGCCATGAAAAAACCTTGTTCATATCCATAAAGCTGAACTCTCTCTCCCCCTCATGCAGAGTTAGAGGGACCTTGTTCAGACTGAGAGCTAGGAATGGTCTCTGGCCCATGTTAACTCTCAGCCACTTCCAGACACTGCCTTGGCACAACTGTATCAGAAGTATGACAATTATTAAAACACTCTGAAAAACATGTCACTGATTAAGCCCCGTTCAGTTTTTTGTAAATGCTGTAGACATACTTATTTTGAACTACTAAACCCACCTGTTTTCTGGCAGTGTTTCAATTAAATTTCTGAATTTGTTACCAGCCATCTTTATCCTTAATTAAAAGCCATTTCTTAGATAACTGGACAAGTGAGACAAAGTCTTTATTATTTATACTCTGCTTATTAATTGTGAAGATCCTTCACAATGGTAAACCTTCTTGTAGCATCCACTTCCATGAAATACGTGATAACAAAAATAGATGGAGAAACTTACTAAGAATAACACAACATTTCAGTTCACTGGAAGAAAAAAATAACAGTCATTGAAGGGGAGAGCTGAAAGAAACAGCAGTTATCAATTCATTGCAGTCAAAATACATAAGTACCCAGAAAAGATGTTAATGCCAAGAGACCATAAGAAATTAAGTGATTAATCTGAGTAGGCAAGGCGTTTGAGTCCCTCATGAATACATGTCTTATGTAATTCATCCCTACAGGTTACAACATAAAATAACCTGAAATGTTACAGACTGGTAAAAGTTCACAGAGTTTTTCCCATTGGAAAATATTTTCTTAGATTTACTATGCAATGAAATAGTTTTATGGCTATGATGTGAAAGAACAGCAACTGGTTGCCCTCCACATTTTAAAATATAGTATAGTGTTTGTTATCCAGGCAACTACTGATTGTTCAAAAAATAAAAGATTTAATAATTTACCATCATATATATGTGCTCAGTGTTAAGTAAAACAGATTTGTTAAGAAAATTTCAGGTTTGCTCTATGTCATAGAAATATGGCTTCATTTTCAGTTCCCTGCAACATTAATGGTTGTTTACTTTAAGCTTCATAGTTCCTTACAAGTTCCAGCACCTAAAATAATTGTCCTGAGTTCATTAAAACACTACCTAAAGAAGGTTGTTATAATAGCATATGGAAAACAAACACAATGAAGTGCTAATATAGTGTAATGCGACAGAAAGAAAAACTAAAAAGCTTCACTCTGGCAGTACTGGTTGAAAACTGAGTTCCTCAGGAAGGAATTTGCTTTCTTTCAGTCCAGTGAGATTCTTAACACTGATTTCAATGCTATGATCACACCAAAACAGAACACTGTAACTTTAGGCATCACACTGTACAGTACTGCAATACAGTTTTCTATACCACTACCACCCCCCAACCTCCCTCCCAAAAGAAAACAAAAAAACCCAAACAACACAAAACCCAACAAACTACACAAAACACTCAATAATTTTCTACACATACTTTTAATGAGAAAGTAAATTAATCTTTTTTTAGGTTTACATAAAATATTAATAACTTTTTTTTTAAAAAAGTCATGTAACCTTAGGTAACCTGTCCCCTCTTTAGACAAAACAGTATTGGCAATGCTATTTTTGTCAGTGAATGTAGCTGAAAGTCTACGGTCCTATTGTCTATACTATACACACACACACATAGTCCTCAAGGAAGAAAATGGAGAAGAGTTTGCACTTTAAATACCAACCTATATATTATTTAAATTACAATATGGAAATCTTCCTAGGTAAATCAGAAGTAGTACTGATAAGATGTCAAGGCTCAGTAACCTAAAATGACATTTTAAATATTACTGATTAGCAACACATAGTGCAGGAAGCACTGAGTGATCCTACACTAAAGTTACATAAAATGTAAAGAGAAGAAACCTGTCATTTTCCAACTCACCTCCTCCCTGACATCCTGGTGAGGGGTCCTTGTTTTTCACAAAATAAAGCAACCTGGTAGCTATTAACCAGAGTTGATCTGGGGAAGGGAAAGCAGTTCATGCCCAGAGTCCCTTTCTCCCTTTAGAGACTCAGGTTTAAAAGGCAATAAAGCACTAGTTTTGTTAGCCAGTGCTATCTTAATAAAATGGTATGATAAAACTCTGTATGCTTTTAAAAAAGAAACCCTTAAGTAAAATCACAAATATACAGCTAAGTAAATTTTATCAAACAATCATTTAATAATATTGGTTTTCATTTAAACTGCACCAAGAGCAATGTGTGATCTTGCTTTTCCTCATTCCTTACCAAAGTGGTTACGGCCATTATCTTCAGGAGTTTCAAGTAAATTTCTAACTGGATTTTTTAAGTTCTATGTTGACATGTAACTTCCCGTGCAATTTCTAAATTTCATTCTCTAATTGGTACAATTTCAGTAACCACTCTTTGTCTTACTTTTCAAATGCACAATTCACTGGTACACACACACACCAAAAATTCCCTTTGCATAGCAAGCAGACAAGTCCATCAGCATAAAGAGTATTCTAAGAAAAAAAAAAAAAAAAGATAAAAGGTAGCTATCAGAATTATTAGAAAATGAGACAAGAATATTCTCCTACAGTACTGATACTCTCATGACATCAGAAACTTTAGTTGACTTCAGTGGGGATTGCCGTCATTTAACTCCACCTAAAATCAGGCAAAAATAATGTTATTATGGCATTATTTTTAATACAATTTATTTTAGAATACTTCAGAAAACATGTTACACCTTCTTCAAGGAGAAAAATGCTAACTTATCCTCCTTAACAACTGAACACAGCCATCTGAACGATGGTACTCACACTGAAAGCACATGTATCTACTGGCTGCTTTTTCCTTATATAGATTCACAGCTGCTTCAGAACGGCTGAGGAAGCAGCTTCATCAGCACATGGAGGTCCCCAGAGGTCTTCACCTCATCTAATCTTTGCGTCAGGGCTTATTTTAAAGCTTAGGATAAGTGCCGACTGGCACCGAAGTCTATGTCACCCCCACAGTGTTTCTTTCAGACCGTCTGGGCTTCTGCTTTCCATTATGGCCCACTGGATGGCCAACTTTGCTGGCCTTTCCAGTACAAAGCCAAAGAGAAGCCTATTGATTACTAGTGCCTTAAGCTGCTGATCAACAAGGCTTCTGACCTGCCAACAGGCCTCCTGAAACTGCTGGTTTTTCTCCATTCTATATCAGCACAAATTCTAAAATACAAGATATCTTAAATGCCTATTCCTCAGTAACAAGTTATAAAATGCATACGGTATCTGCCCATAGTCCCAAAATAAAAAGGAAAAATAAAGCAAAAGCCATTTATTGATCTGCAATATGTAGATCAATAAATGACCAACTGACCTACAATGTACGTTAAAACCTATACAAGAGATAAGTTTTAATGTACATGTTGGCTTCATTTCCTACATATTGTATCATAAGAACAAACACATCTGTGTCTTTAATTTATTCCCTCCACAGTATTTATTTACCTGAAAAGACCATCTTCCCTATGTGTCACTTTCAACAATCACTGCTAGTGAGAGGTTCAGGTCTCAGACAGAAAGGCAAATGAATTGAAGTCACAGCAGAAATCCTCCCAAATGCCATAATGCTCACAGGTAAGCCATAGCTTCCCCGTGTTAACAGTTTCACTTTAACCAAGTTAAACCAACAGTGTAGGCACCTATATTTATTAGTTTTCTTTTCCATAAATTAGTATAAAGAAGCCATTCACAATATAATTCTCATTCCTTGACAACAGAAATACCACAACAGCTGAAGTCTCTGTTTTTATAATAACTGATTTCTTTCCAATATCTGAAACTCTCCTCCATGATCCAACACCCTTTTGACTTTTGTTCCTACTCAAAAACACCTTTGTCTTTGTCTCTTGCCTGGGATGCTTAACACAGCTGAGTTGACTATACATACTAACTTTTTACAAAATTGTGCTGAGAAGAATGTTTGTATTTACTGACTGTGGTCTCTTCAGCTGCCGTCCTGTCCTGGTTTCAGCTGGGATAGAGTTAATTTTCTTCCTAGTAGCTGGTGCAGTGCTGTCTTTTGGTTTTAGTCTGGGAGCAATGCTGATAACACACTGATGTTCCAGTCATTGCTAAGTAGCACTTACCCTGATCAAGGGATTCTCAGGCTCTCATGCTTTGCCAATGGGGAGGGGCACAAGAAGCTGTGAGGGAGCAGAGACAGGACACCTGACCCAAATTAGCCAAAGGGGTATTCCATACCACAGCACATCATGTCCAGTATATAAACTGGGGGAAGTTACCCAGAAGGCCCAGATCCCTACTCAGGTTGGACTGGGTATTGGTTGGTAGGTGGTGAGCAATTGTATTGTGCATCACTTGGGTTTACTGTTTTGGTTTTGGTTGGTTTTGTTTCTTTCCCCCTCCACTTTTAGTTTTATATTCTCTTCCCTTGTTATTTCTATTATTATTAGTAGTAGTAATAGTAGTAGAAGTAGTATATGGTAATTTAGTTATTAAACTGTTCTTAACAGTTTACAGGGTTTATATTGTTTTCATTCTCCTCCCCATCCTGCCTGGGGTGAGGGCAAGGGGAAGGGTGAGTGAGCGGCTGTGTCAGACTTAGTTATCAGCTGGGTTTAAACCATGACACATCATAATGTGACATGAAACAACGTCTAAGTTTAGATAAGTGCCTGTTTCTAAATTGGATTCTAAAGGTTTATGTCCAAACTGTGTTATTTTTCATTATGTAGGGGCTGTGAAGGCACTGCCTTTCCTACACTTCTCATTCAAACAGCCATCATTTCATGTTATGGTAAGCTACTGAATACCAATATTAGTGTTTGAATTAAAATATCTTTGGAACAAAGAGATCAATGTCTTAAATTAGATATGAAAACTGTAATAAGCACCTGAAGTATTATCTATTACTGACTGGTTTAACAAATTACATCATTATATTTTCCCTCTGCTTTATGGCATTTTATTACAGAAAGCAATAAAGTAAAAACTTTACTTGACAGTTTTGGGGTCCTTTGGTGTGAAAGGTACTACTTAAAGATCTGTTATATCCTGAAATTAATTTATTGAAATATATTTTAACACAAGTATCTGTTCAGTTCAAACTCTGCAGCAGAGATGCCTTTCCTTCTCCTGTGAGGTTTGAAGTGCTCACTCACAGTGCTCCCTATTTAACATGATGTAAGTATGTGTGATACACATTATAAACCACACAGGGCAAATTTTACAAAAAACTTGCTCTAAAACTAATATGGCAACCTTTTTCTTAATCATATGGGGGGGAATGGGGAAATTCATTTTAGCTCTCATCAGTTAATCCTAATTCAGTTCAGTCAGCAGTCATCTGAATGCATAGATTGGCTTACAAGAAAAAAAAAAAAAAAGGAAGAAAGCACCAGTAGACACTACAGAACAGGAATGTCTCATGGCATCATCACTGGCTTAAAGGGAGAATATAATAATGGCATCAGAACAACAGCTTAGTCTTGAAAGTAAAATTGAAAATTTCAGAGACTCACAAAGACCAAGATTATCTCAATTTTCCCCTGGAAATGCATAGAATGGAAGATGAATTGTATTGTCAGGTCAATTTCTCAATTTAATAATATAAAACCTGACTTGACTTTAAAAGAAACCCAAAACTTAGAAACTTTTAAAACTTAGGTGAAATATTAATACAGAAGGGAGAAAAGTAAGCCCTGGTCACAGATAAAAAGAGACAATTAGTGGTCATAAAAACTAATTATAATTAAAATTTTACCTATGATTACAACACACATAGAAGAAAAATAACGAAAACTGCATTAACTTATTTAAATAAAAAATCTAGATTAAAAATAACTGTAGATGTCTGTTGAGGACATAATTGGGAATAGGAGCACATCAGAGACTGCATTACATTACTATAAAATCACCACAAAAAGTTTTAAAACACGAAACTTGAGTGCTGAATTCTTAATTCTTATAAAAGCTTCTAGAATAACTTCAGTATTATACTAATACCCACAGAGTTTTGATGAACATCAACCAACACCAAGTAAAGCATTTCAAGCACTTACTAGACACCTTTCCTTTTTTGTCAGCATCACAAATATCTGCAACAAAAATTGTTGGGGGGGGTGTGTCAGCCTGTAGTTTACTGTTTTCAAAGAAGCATTTTGGGTTTGGTTTTTGTTGTGTTTTTTTTTTTTTTAAATTATTATTTTTTTATTTTTATTTTCTTCCTAGAGGACTGCACAGGTCATCTTTGCATCATAAATCAGTATGTGAAGAATAGCAAAATATAATGGTTATATACCATAACGTCACTGTTACTGTAGGTTTATGAAGTCTCAATCTGGCCTTCAGAATTTTTGATGTGCAGCACAGCACTTCAGGTCTGAGCTAAAGATGCCTGGAGGTAATAAATGCTTTTGCATTCATGACGGTGGGCTCTGTAGGAAATCCTTTCTAGCTACATTCTGCCACAGATTCCAGATGTGGCCAGGTAAACTTGCCCTTGTCCTAGGTTAACTCTTAGGGAAATTCTGTTTCCACAGGAGCAGTTCTTGTATTAACCAGGAATGACTGTGCACAGATCCATACTGTTCTTACATTCCTGCTAGACACCCTTGCTCTGCTTCCTGTTAACTGTTCCCTGCATACACTGTCTTTCTTTTCTGCTGTGGAATGAAAAAAGCCAGAGTTTTTGACGTTTCTGTAAGAGCAGATACTAATTTTGAAGCCCCAGTGATGGGGAGGTACTAAGCATGCATCCCATCTGCTTCTTCTGAAGCCTCTTACCCTTTTCCTCAAGCAGGGTGGTGTTTTAGTTAAAGACAAATTGCATGTCTTTGCTTAGGAGTAATTATGACAAACTCAAGATTTTTAAGGGTTTTCTACCCTTTATTTAAGTAAAGGAAGGAAAAAACAGAATCCCAATACACTTCCCAAACAGCCATTAAAAATTTATTTAAAATGCACTTTACTTTTCTGTCAATAACTGTTGCCTGTGCATTTACTTCCTTGTTCACATGCAGAAAGTTTGAAAGAAAACCGTTTAATAAAACTTCGCTATGAGAGAAAGTAGCTGATGAAAGCATGGGAAATCTAAGCCCCTTTGGTTTCAATTTCCTCTTAGTTTATTCTGTTGAGAATGAAAATGTCCTCTAAGCCATGTATTTAATCTTGTTGTGATGTAAAATATCCTTTAATACTCTAATGCAGCAGTTGTCTAACACTTCTGCTGATACTTGGAGCTGCAACCCAATATCAGCAAGGAACTGGTGTTCTTATTTTGTGACAAGTAGTCTCAATCTGCCACAGACCAACTTCATGGCCCGTGTAACTTCTTACTAAGAACATATAATTTAAACATTTTTAGTAGCTTGATTTAACTGCTCCTGTGTGTTTCCGTAGAAACAGAATGTAGCTTTCTGAATAGCTTTTTTCACAAAGAAATGCTGCAAAGTATTGTGCTCTCTGTTAATTGTTCTGTTTGATTTCTCTCAATTTCTAAGACTTCATCCTACTTTTCTGATTTATTTTCTCTTAAGTTTTACTGCTCAAATTATCATAACATAACCAATTTCTCTACCAAACCTTAATGCTCCCTTATGGTGCTGCACAATACGTATTGCATGAAATAAGGGTTGGCTGAATATATACCAGTAGAAAAATAGCTTTCTGCCATAGCTGTCTAGGAAACTTTCACCAAAAAGACATTTGCTACCCCTGCAAATGGAAAGTTACTAGATGCTACTTTTCATTGCAGTGATCTTCCACGTAACCTCGCCTGAGGTGGATAAGGACACTCTATGCTGAGAGTAATATCCTGGTTCAGTCTAGGATAGTCACAGATTATTGTGCATCCCTTCCCACCTGTTGTACACCAAGTTAATGTGATAGTTGCTAGTGTTAAGCAGGACAGGATGATACAAGTTAATTCCACCCAGGGTCTTTGTGAATGTTAGGGCAGCTCAGGCTTGGTGCCTCTATGTATGATCTTGAAAGCACAATATTTCTGTTGGATCGTGTTGACTGATTTAATTGTGTGTGATGAGATGCATCAGAAGTAATAGGACAGACTGATGTTTAATATCAACCTTATCTACCTGTGTGACCTTTGTCTAACCTATGTACCCTAAGACTAATGTGGTTGTGCAGAAAGACGGAAAGGTGTGATTTGTTGCTAATAGACTTTTGCTAGGAAAAGCCTTTAGAGCACTTAAACGGAACATAAACTCTTAGCTTTTCTCTGGCTTGTGTTACAGTTTTGCAGTATTGATATTGAGCATGACACAGAGTATAACCTCCCGTGGGAGGTTGCGGGGTCTTCCTTCTTGGAGATACTCAAAAGCCATCTGAATGTGGTCCTGGACAACTGACTCTAAGTGGCTCAGCTTGAGCAGGGGGGCTGGACCAGATGATCTCCAGAGGTCCCTGCCAACCTCATCCCTCCTGTTACATTTTTGATAATGTAGTTGCCTGTAAAGTGGAAGGGGTAGGGTTGGTATACTGGTAAGGCACTCTTAATGTAGATGTGACCTGTGATACCTCTGCATATGTTAAGCTATACTGTACCTTCTCTGTCTGCATTGCAGTAGCTGCTTTCTTCCAAGCAAGGGTTTAGGCACAGAGTGAGGTTGTTGTATGGAAAGCCGCACTGTGGTTGTCTGGACATTCACTGAACTGAGATTTAGCAGAGCTTCTCGTACTGAGAGTCTAGAATTTTTGTGACTACTGAGATCCAAGAGAGCTTGAAAAAGTAAAAATAAAAAGGTGCCTACAGGTGAGAAACACTGAGGAATTTGTACTCTGTGTGCATTTATTGCATTTCTGATGGTGGAGAAAGTATTTCTGAAACATTTCTTCTGGCAGCTGTGTGACAAGTGTAATCCATTAATGTGAAAAACAGTAGGTTTTGTTTATAGCTGGTAATACTGTTCTAAAAACAATCTTGCTAGTTTCTGTCAAAATAAAACAACAGATATATTTATTTAGTAGTTTTCATTCTGACAGATCAACAAATTTTGACTTCATTTAAATGAAGTGTGTTTTAGCCTTGTCCTTCTGCATGAGATAAACTTCAGTAGCTGAGCCTTACCAAAATGAACTGTTCCTGGTTCTTGGCTTTTGTAATGTCGTTAAGGTCATAAGTAAGGTTGGTCCTAAAGTGAACAGCTTTTTTTTTGAAATGAACAATGAAAATAAAAATGTATAGGTAGTAGTTACAATGAGACTTTCAAATACAGTTTACAGTAGAAGCAAACTGTCCTTAATAGCCCAGCTGCTTTTCCCATAAAACCTTCTTCAGACTTCACTGGGTGTGGGGGATGAATGAGTTGTGAATGTTTCATGTTTGTGCCCTTGATGCCTGGCTGGCTGTAATGCTGTCTGGAAAAATAATGAGAGGGGCCATGATGCTTATGCAGCACTCCCAACCCCTCTTAAGCCTGCCAGCATGGGGTCTAACCACATCTGCAAATTGTATCCAGCTGGTAAATGACTCCAGGGTAGATGGCAAGGAGGTTCAAGGAAGGGACCTGACTCCAGTCACTTCCTAGGCATCACAATCATGGAAAAAACACCTATCACTTTATTTTTGTAATCAGTCTCTGGTTTGTGATGCATAAAACATTCACTTCTCTGTTGCTATACAGACTGTTCTGTTCAGTGCAATCTCATGTCATTCTAAGCATGGAGCTCAGTGCTGAGCAAGGGACTTGTGAAGCCATTCCAAAGCATTGTGTTGGTTGTGCAGTATACACAGGGACAGCAGAAAAGCATATTTTGTCTTCTTTTAGGAGATCCCGGAATTGTTTGTATAGCTGACTTTAAAGAAAATGATTTCCTAATGGAGACAGTTTAACTTACTGTGGATTTCTGAGTTTCATCGGTAAGTGTGTTTTTTTTCTGACTTGTCTAAAGTGAAACTGAACTCTCAGTTGCATCATGTGCTTCATTGCTAAGGTGTACAACACTTGTATTATTCATATATTCACAAAATAAGACACCTAAATTAACTGTTGGCAACTGATTTGGGAGAAGCCTTTGGTTATGAAATGCTCTGCTGATCTCCCAGCCATTTCACTCTCTCAAGATCCAATACCAGTTATCTTTTCCTAAAATACAATCACTGTGGGCATTTTTCTTCATAATTACTTAGCTATTGCACATTTTTATCATACAGAGAAAAAAGTGAAACTCAAGCTACCATTATGCAATGGGAAGTTAAAATAGGACTTTATTCAGACATTTTCAAATATGAATATATTCTTTCTAGTCTTTGACATACTTCTTATAAAAGAAAAGCACATTGAGATGAATAAAAGCAAATTTTGGGGAAAATGGGGAAAAAGAAAACTTTTCAAACCCCCAAATATTTTTATATAAATGCCAATTTCATGGATTCTTTCTTAGCACCACATGTCAGAAATTGCCCTTTAACAAAAAAAAGTAATCTTATTTCATAGCTTTCAAGGGGAAAACTTTATAATAGTGAAATATTTTTAAAAATTAGAAGCATAAGAGTTGGGAATGTGAATGTGACAGTCTGATAGTGTATTAAGGTAATATTTTGTTGCTGAAATGAGTAAAGAAATGGTTGCTTATGGCTGAATCTGGAATATTTGGGAGTGTGTGCTTAAATCAGGAAGATTTTGAGAGTTTACTCCTTTTTTCTTTATGCTTCACAGAGAAGGTATTTTAATGTGCAAAATACCCCAAATGTGCAAAATACCCCAAAATGAGAATTATGTCATATTACAAAGTTCATAGTAGTAACTTGTAAATTCTTCCTGACTCTGTAGAGCTAAAAATTGCAACAGGCTGAGGTCAAGACTTTCATGAAGCATGTTAGTGGGACAGATGAAAAGATCGATAATTTAGAAATAACCAAAATGACCCTCCTAGTATAAAGGTTTAACACTTTCTTCTGCATGCATGCTTATTATTCACTATTAATCATTAACTTAGAAGTCTGCTTGTGCTTTCAAAGCTTACCTTGAGGGTGTATGAATCAAGACATATGAATAGAGTTTTTTAAAATAAAATGAAAGGAAAAGCATTAAAGGTAAAAGCAAATGTTTGTAGAGGAGCAGAGTATTCAAATTTGGCTTCAGTTGTGTTACTACCGTCTCAGGACCTGTGGCATAGTTCTTTTATGCAACAAATTATTCTGTCTAATCTGTTCAATTTTTATGTCCTTTCGAATTATACCATTTGAGCACTAGTGAATAAGCACACATTAAAAAATCAAAATTGTTGTAAAGTTGGTTCTCAATAGTAGTTTTAATAATAATTCAGTAATAGTCATGCTGTGGTGCCACATACTAGTTTTGTGGACGCTATACCTTGTGTAGGACAATACTGTAGTGGGGAAGTGTGACTGACATGCAAGCAGATGTTGCCAGGCTAGTTTCCATATATCTATTTCAGGGACTGGTAGGTTGGAAACGCTGGTGACTTGAGCTTCAGCTCTAGTTTAGATCTGAAGGGACGTGATCAGATTCATGCCTGCCCTGCTTATAGATGCCTATGCTAACCAACACAGTGCTAAATTGGTATGTTTACAGCACAGATACACTCTGAAAAGAAAACTGAGTGAAATGCTGCCCTATCCATGTTGGCCAGGGGTTTCCACTGGCAGATGGTTTGCAGCAACATATGGGAAGGAGAAAGGAGCATTTTTTTCTGACTTATTTACGAGAATTTCCACAAGAGCCATAGCCACAAAACTGTGTGGGTGTTCCCTTATGTAAACAAGCCCTGCCCTCTGTTTGAAGGGGGTAAGTGTGCAGCCTTTTGCTACGTTACTGAGGCTTTGGCCATAGCACGTCACAGATAAGGAACTCTATTTATTCTGCATCATGTTTACTTTGTAAATTTTGAGTCTTTTAAAGCTTATTTTATGGGTATTTAGGGATGATGAATGGCAGCATTTGGTTTATAACTCAAACTGAAGTGATTTCTCTACTGCTTGTTAATTTTGTATGTTTGAGTAAAGAGACCAAGGTCACTTTATTAAAAAAAAAACAAAAAAAAAACAAAAAAAAAAGGTAAAAGGCCTTGTTTTATAGAATGGGGTTAAACTTTTGGGTCCCTAGCTGGTGGCATTTTGGATCTAAACAAGTTTTCTGTTTCACTGAACATAAACATTTATTCTTTTCCTTGTGCACAAAATACTTGAGTGTCCACTTTGTGGCTTTTGGGAAAGTTGAGCAGAAACTTGTAGTTTGCACAATGCTTATCTGTAGAAACAAGAACAGCTTTCAACTTTACTCTTTTTGATGAAGTTTAATGAGAAAAGTAGGAAAATATTTCTAAAAACTTATATTTAAAGTTCTCTAGAATTTTCTGTATGAAAAAAACCCACCATAGACTTGGCACACATCTATTTTAAGTTTCTGTTCTTATTCTACTAAATGTGCATTTCCCAACTGCCAAAGTATTTCTTTTTTGCTCTCCAGTTTCCTTTAAGGGTATGAGTGTTCTTTTAATCATGAGCTGGCTCCTCATGGCATTCTCTAAAGCACTTGCTCAGCTGCTTCCTAACTCAGGATCATTAACTTCATAGATAATTAAACTAACCATCTCCTAAAGATAGATGTCATCTTCTATATCCTTTATATTCCCACCCTCCCACTCATCCTTTTCGACAGCTTCTGCTTATGCTAATCTGCCAAACTGAATATTAATACATCAGTGCCAGAATGCCTGTGAATGATCCTGTGCAAACAGCTGCACTACAGGCATTGTAACTTCATAGCTTGAAATGCAGGGATGTATTTATTTATCCTAAATATAACTAACAGTGATAGAAATGTAGTTTTTAAAAATTTACACTTAAATATCAGTCCAGCTCTTGGTATGATAGTTTGCTTGAAATTACAGTTTCAAAAGTTCTAAAATGCCTTGGGACTTTAAAACTAGCATACACTGATATTTTTTTGACCTTTAGATACAATACTTGTGATTTATATTAAGGTATAACTAGATGGCTGCCACAAATGCATAATCTGGAACAGCTAAACTTATCAGAGATTTATAATTCTTGTTATGAAACATGACACTTCTACAGCAGAAGACAGTAAGCTGGTGTAAAAAATGCAGTTTTGACTTTGAAGAAATGTGCATTCATGGTTTAATGGTTCTGATGTAATTCAGCACAGTTAGTGTACTTGATAAATCTACTTATAATTCTTCCTGAATTGTATTTTCAGCTTTCATGGAATAAGTTATACTTTGTCTATTGATACTTCCAGTTGAAGGTAAAGTGTGTATATTCCTTTTTAAGTCAAGTCCTGTGTTCTTTTTCTTCTTTTTTTCACTTCACTAAGTTTAACTGTCATATTGCTTCAAACAAGTATAGAATAGAGATCCAGACTTTCTCTGTTAAAGATTTAGAGATGTTAAGAACAGGGATTACACAAATCTCTAAAGATGTTGTCTATAAAATGCAAACTATAGGCCTCTTGGTTATGTTTTGGAAGAGTATACATATTAACCTTTTTATTTGCAAAAGGTTAGAAAAGACCTTTTGCCAGATCAAAAAAAATTTTAGGTGCAAACTCAGTGACATAAATTGTTGGGGGGAAATAACATTTCTATGCTTCAGTGTGAAAACTCTCCACTTCCAGTCAGTGACTGCTAATCAGTGACATTTTTGTATAACTTCTTGTGATGCGCAAGATTTCTAGGAGGAGGAAAATCACAGGATTTTATTCTTAAAAGGCATTTACATACTTAAAATTTTGTATGCTGATATACGGAGAAGGTTGCTGCTTCTAGTACCCTAAGACATAGTAAACTTTTATCATAACTTGGCATAGTATAATTGAAGGGTTTCCTTACTCTGTGAAATTGGGACACAAGTAGGATATTATTTTCAAAGGTCAATGTCACTCCTAGAGGAAATCCTTCGTTTCTCTGTAAAAACTCTGTTAAAACAAATCAGAATTGTTAATAAGTGGCCATGATGGAAGACTCTTGAGTTAGTTGTTTTAGTACTTAAAATGATCAATGAGAGTTGATGACTACAAATTAATAAGAAGTTATGACTTAGAAAATAGTAAGAACACGTTTTTGATAAAGTCAGTACTTGTCTTGATATGTGTAGAAAAGTTAGTATTTTTTTATATAACTCTCTCAAAAAATCATTTAGGGATAAATCACCAAATGAAAAGGAAAATAAAAGGAAAATATGTTTAAAATGTTTAATAACTGTGCATTCCTATTCCCCTACTGCATATTTTTTATTAGTGGAACCCTTTCTAATGTTACAAAATGCTGAAACTGATACAAAACTAATTTGTATAGATTCCCCTCTGAATACCTATTAGAAGATTCAAATGCAGTATGAATATTCTTAAATGGTAATTGTGTGGTTGTGGCAAACTCTTTCATTTTACTTAAATTTAAATCCTAATGTGGTCATTTGGACCTTGGAGGGATGTGGTGGTAAGGCAGGAAGGGAGTTACTCTGTAGCAGTCGCCCTATCTCCTTTTATGCTGTCCCTCTTAGCTATCTGGCAAAGCAAATTTTAGTAAAATGATAGTAGGATAGTAACTTTTTAGACACCTTCTTGTTTGAAGTACTGAACTATTAGGCTATCCTAATGGATTTAGTTGAAACACTTACAGAGTTTCTCATTAGTAAGTAACTTTCTCATTAATAAGTAACTTTAACTCAAGTGAGGTCAGGTTTTTAATAAGCTTGTAAATAATATGAAGTAAGATTTTTGTGATTCTCAATGAAATACATATTAAAGGAAAATATATTAAATAAAAACTAAATACCTTGTATATTGTACTAGTAAAATTAATAAATATCTGCAGACTGGTTGGATAATAACTCTGGTTCTTTTGTTCTTTGTCAATACCCACTGGTGGCAGATTATGTGCAGACATTGAGTTTTTTTTTGAGATGATTGTGTTTCAGCATGATAGTGTAAGCATGTTCCTATGCGGGAGGGCCCTTGGTCAGACCTAAGCTCATCTCAGATATGCTTGGCTCTTGCTCCTGACAGCTCTTCAAAATGACTGCTGTCTTCTTATCCACCTTCTCTCATTTTGGCTGGCTCAGTGGCCTGGCCTCCCTCCCCTTGCCATATCCTTGCTGCTGTGCAGCGTGCACCCCAAAGTAATTTGCCCAGCAGAATTTACTGGCGTAGTGATGCACTGCATTTTTCATGTTACGTTTAATTTTGGCGCAGTTTTGTTCTGGAAACTTTAGCATACTGGTATGATAAGCAGTAGCGGTTGCAGCAGTTGAATATAATTGAAAGCAGCCCTAGGGGTAGAACGTAATTGCTACAATTGTTAAGTGAAAAAGTGGAGGAGAAAAACATGTGCTATCTTTGATTATTTTATTTTGTTTGTTTTCTCTCTCCTTTTTCATTGCCCCTTACGTTTGACCACACTTAAAGCAGTGATTTTTCCTATAGATTTCTGTGACAGCGTATAAATTAGGATTAATCATAGAGTCATAGACTGGTTTGGGTTGGAAAGGAACTTAAAATTATCTATTTCCAACCCCCTGCTGCGGCCGGAGCACCTTCCACTAGACCAAGTTGCTCAAAGCCCCATCCAGGCTGGCCTTGAACACTTCCAGGGGTGGGGATCTCAGAGCTTCTCTGGGCAACCTGTGCGACTGCCTCACCACCCTCACAGTAAAGAACTTCTTCCTAATAGCCAATCTGAATCTACTTTCTTTCAGTTTAAAGCCATTTAAACGGTAAAAATAATTGCACTCTGAGTTGGCTAGCTCTGCTGTTTTTTAGTTTACAGGCTCAGTGCAGGAGTTTGCTTTTTTTTCTGTTCCCATTTTAGAAACTTAACAGCTATTGCTTTCTTCATAGTGACTGGTTTCAACTGTTTGTATATATGAAGTATATATATTTTTTCCACCCTCCCGGGCTTTGTAGCATTCAAGTGGTGAAAGCTAAACTGCTTAATTTTCCTCTTATTACAGATGAACTGCATCTTTAAGGAATTAATTTAACCAGTTAAGACATGTAAGTGATAGTGTAATGTTTTTAAGACTACATTGCCAGTTACTCAGTACTTTCTCCATGAAGTCTCATTTACTAATGGAAGTACTTTCCTTACTAATGAAAAAATAAAGTAAGCTATTATAAGCTCAGATGTTGATGATTCAGGCTACTAAAAGTCCATTTAGTTAAAAAGGTAGCACCCCTTGAAATATGTGGCTGCAGGTACAAATAGGACTAAAATTTTCTTTCTGGTGGGGGAATTTTTCTTACCCTCTTGTCTCAGAAATGATTATTGGGTCTCAGCATTTCTACTCTTCTCCTTTGCACTGGGTAGCAGATGTTTCTGCATTGAAGAGATTCAATGCATATTAACGATTCCTCAGATTCTTTTGACAGCCAAGTACTATCACTTTGTATTGGGTCACTAAAGAAGGCTTCTAGGAGCCATGCAGGACATGCTTACTTGTATGCTTGCAAATCCTTTTGGAGTAGCTCATTTGTCAGACGGCGTGTGTACCTTTAATAGAAATGGGAATAATCTTTTATTGAAATCAAAGCCTTATTACATTTGATGGCAACTGTGATACTGGATGCTGGATATTGATAGTAGTAGGTTATGAGCTCTTAGAATTAAATAAGAAGGGGAAGAAGGAGAAAAAAGTGTTGTGTGATGGGAAAAAACCCAAATCCCAAAACCAAACAAGAAAACAAAACAGAAACCAACAATCTACTTTAAAATAAAACATTCTTTTGAAAATATGGAAGGTGGGCTGCAAATGAAGAACCTATTTGAGATTTAATGAGTTTAAAATAGTTGCAGGTGTTATATGTGACCTTGGGTCTCTGACTTACTTTTGCACTTTTATAGCTACACTGTTTTTAAAAAGAACAAGGAATTTTAATTTTTGAAGTGTGTAACTTCAAAAGAACAAGGAATTTTTAAAAAGAACAAGGAATTTTAATTTTTGAAGTGTGTATCTTCAAAAGAACAAGGAATTTTTAAAAAGAACAAGGAATTTTAATTTTTGAAGTGTGTAACATTTGGATGTGTCCTTCAAAAGCCAGCATGATTTGCAGCATCATTTGCCAAAACTCTGAGAGCTTAAGTCAACACAGGAACCTTAAATTATGTTCTTGTTTGACAATTTGACCTGCACCTGTGTGTCTGCTTTCCACTAACTGTGGATGATGAGCAACACGAGTGCACAGCAACATTTGAGTGCTGTAGTGTGCTTTCAGCATTGGTTTCAGCTGGTCTAAGGGCATTTACCATGGATGTGTGTGGAGATGACTGCTCTATGCCCAGCCAGCTGGTCTCTCCTAGTGCTGCAGGGACATCTTTTTGGGGCACCTGGAGCCTCCTGCCCTCCTCCCTCAGAGTCTGCAGTGCTACACTGATGCTGGCAAACATTGTCCTTAGAAGCTTTTTTATTCATCTTCAGAAACAGGGAAGAGCAGAAGCAGAAACATAAGGACTGATTTTTGGCTGTGTTAGTCCCAGCTGCAGCTGACTTTAGGGCCTTGTGAACAATGATGCTAGGAGGCCTTGCCCTGGTGGGTGACAGCTCAGAACTGGAGTGTTCCAGCGAAAGCTGCTGCCACAGGCTGTGCCAGGGCACCGGAGTACTTCCCTACCCTGGGCATTGGTTTTTCCATTTCCACATGTGAGGTGACCATTCTCCAGCTAGGAAATTTTATGTCTAGTAGATGTGTGTGGATGAATTTTGAGTCTACCTGCTTTGCTAGAGTTGGCAGTGATTTTTGTATGGTGCTTATTTCGCATGGTAGCGCTGAGCTGCTTTCTGAAGTCATTGCATGCAGAAGTTGAATGTGTCTTTACTAAATTCTGATTCTGAATTTCCAAATATGCCTTCTGGAAGACAGAAGATTTCACAAACGCAGTTAAAAGGGTTGATGCTGTTTTTCTTGCAGAGATAACTCTGGGTTAGGACTTCAAAGAATGCTTGTCACTGTGTACTTGTGTAGATGTAATCTTTTGTTTGCATGTGTTTGGCCTAAAAGCATATCCCAGTTGTCACTACAGTGTGTTTTAAGCACATAATTATTTTAGAGCTAAATATAAGGTTCACGTTGCATTTTAATCGAAGGGACATGCAAATATTTCCTCATGGCTGCAGTGTGAATTATGCACAGGCATCCATATAGATACTTTCCTTCTTTCTAAAACCATTAATCTGGGTTGCGATTAACATGAATAGAAGCTCAACTGAGGTAAGCTCTGGAGGAGGTTCAGTTTTGGAAGGAGAGCACAGCACTGCAGTGGAGATGCTTTCCTGTCTTTGCCTACTGGCTAGATGTTTTTTGTCTTTCATCACTGGATCAGGTGTCAGGGCCACAAAAATTGCTTAGAGTAAAACTTTCTATTCTTACTTCACATAAAATAATATATGAATGTTGAAACTGCGGGGTAGTTCTGGTAATACAGACCTATGAAAATTATTTGTTTTTAATGTACTCTAAGAATGCTGTATGTTTAGACGGCTAGACTGTAGTTAACAACAACCAGAAATAGTTCTTATTTTTTAAAAAACAGTATTTGTGGTGTAATTTTATTTATTTATTTATTTTTTAATGGCAACACTTTTGAGACTGAGATGGTGATTTGTTTGAAGTTTATTGGTCAGTGTGAATGTTTACTGTGATCTGTCTGTGTTTGTAAGGTTAATCTGTCAGGTGTACGAAGTTCAAGCCTTGCATGTTTAAATATTTAGTGTTGAGACGGGAAGCTAATACATGTCCTATCAAAAATGTTATAACTGAAATTATGACCACAATGAATTATTCCAGCATCCATATGGGTCATTTTTATTCTGTTTGTGTGATTAATTTGTGCTTGTTATGTTCCATTGAACTGCTGGGTGTTAAAATGAAGACAAGATATTTTATTTTTATTAAGTTGGTTATTTGAATATATTGGATTAATTGAAGTAAGAAGTTACTTTGATATCCTGCAAGCATAATAATTTAGTTGATCATATTGTTTTGATTGGTTAATCTTCAGAACATGTTTCTATGTTTGTTAAATTGGTAATGACTCGTTCAGATGTCTGCATGCTTTGACGTTCCTTGGAATAATGAAATTGCTGTATATTGAAGTGGGAAAACAAAGCTCCTCCAATTGTCAAATGCAACTGCAAAGTCAGATGTTGGAGCTGCTTAATGATTTGTGTACCTACAGGTTCATAACAAGTTTTGTCAAACATTAAAAAATACCATGACACTTGCAAATGATTATTTAAAAGTAATTTTGAAAATGCTTCTGCAACTCTAGAGCTCAGCCTCTGACTGGAACTGCATGGTGCTGCAGTCACTCAAAGTGATAATATGATAACTTAGCTTTCTTTGATGAATTCTGAGCTCGGGTGCCCAACAGAATCTTAGTACTACGCAAAAATTAATTTCAGGTGTCTGTTGAGCTGTTTAAAACTTTTTGATTTATTTGTCTTAGCATACCTTTGTTTTTTAGCTAGCTTTTGTATTCAAATAACTCCTTCCAAAAAGATCTGTTTTTGTTGATTGTTTGTTTGTTTCTTTAATGTGTCCACTGTTTTCATAGCTAGGCTTCATCAAAAAGTTTATAGTGCAGCTCAGAGCATCAGTTTTGTGGCTGGGAAAATCTGAGTATATCATTGTGAGGATAAAAATCATAATGTGACTAAGGTGAGTTATTTTAGACCTAATTGATCTGGGCTGACAGAAGTCTAAATATGAGTCCTGTGTGTGTCCCGACAATGCTGAAAGCTAGAAGCGTAATGGGTTATGTCAATGGGAGTCTAGCCATTAGGTGGGAGGGACTGATTGTTCCCCATTATTTGGCTCTTACTAGGCCATATGTGGAATATTGTGTCTGGTTTTGGCACTCCTAGAAGAGACAGAGTGTTGATAAACTTGAGTGAATCCAATGGACAGCCGAGAAGATGGCTGAGAGACTGGAGCACATAAGGGAGAGTGGGCTCGTTTAGCCTGCAGAAGAGGTGGTGTGGGGAGGCCTAGTAGCAGGTACATGGTGGAAGAATGAGAGATTTAGTTGTAAACTGAAGCATGACGTTTCCAATTCAAAAGGGAAAAAAACCAAAACAGTCACTATGAAGATATTAAGCATGGGAACTGGTTGCCCATAGAGACTGTAAAATCTCCATTCTTGAGGGC
>JBCJKH010055912.1:0-17956 GCA_039877255.1 Loriculus beryllinus | reverse complement strand
TGCCTCCCTCGCCTGGGCTGCTTCCGATTCTCTCCTTCCAGAGGAATTCGCTGTCCTTGGCAGGCGCCCCGCGAGCGGCTGACGCTCCCGCTCCCCGAGCCAAGGTGGCTTTTGCCGCGTGAACCCGTTGGCCGGGAAGAGGCAGCGGGATGAGGGGAATGGGGCCGGTGCCACCGGAGCCGATGGTGGCTTCGAGGTCACCTCTTCCCACCCCGAGAAAAACACGGGAAAAGGGGGAAGAAGGGGGTATGGGGCTGGGGGTTAAAATTCAAGCTGGAATAAAGCAAAAAGAGAAGAGAAAAAAGAAAAAACAGATGACAACTGTTACTAATTTCAACATCGGGGCTGCAGACAGAATTCCCTGAAAGCCCGGCTTTTTTGGCCGGGGAGGCAGCTTTATGGGAAGGTAATAGGAAGCAGATGGGCTCTGCTCGGGGCCAAGAGGAAGGTTCAAGGTGCCTCCTAGTGCAGAGAAAAGGAATTTAACTGCTTTTAAAGATGCAGGGCCCGGCAGCTTCCAGGTTTCTCATCCAACTTTTGCAAATTATGAGCTCAGGTGTCCTTTTCCCTTCTTTGAGAGGGAGAAATAAACACAAATACCGATTTCTGCTTCCAGCTTTTCCCAGCGGCAGGAAATACTTGCAGCACCTCCCCTGCAGCCCCCGGCCCTTCCACTGACACCTTCCTGACATGCAGTGACCGTGAGCAGCGAGAGCAAAGCAGAGGGAGCAGAGCAGAACATCCCATGGCCACGCTGCTTCACCCTCAACAGCATTTCTGGGCTTTGCTGCTGGCTATGGCATTAATGAACGGATGAAATCCATCAGCCCCCATGGTTACTTTTTGTTCCTCTGCAAAAAGGGCCATAGCACTCCATAACCATGTTGGGGTTATCACCATGCCATGGCCCACAGCTTAGCCAGCGTTGTTGCTGGCTCCCTCATCACCCTGCCAGTGGGCTGAGCAGCACTTCAGACCCTGCAGCTACATGGCTGTTGTACACAAAACAACAACAAAGGGCATTTTGCTCTTCATCCACTCCAGCATGAAAATGTCCCACCAGTTCTTAAGTTATCACTGGGGGAAGAGTTGCAAACACACAGCTTGCCCCATGAGCATCATGTTCTTTGCTAAATGGGGGGGGGGGGGCACTGCAGGGTGTAGGGGTGTACGGCTCATGCCAGTGTTACAGAGAGGTACTTTAGCAGCAGCATCACCACCACCCTCATGGAACCCCTGCTCTGCACAGCGGGCTCTTACCTACCTCCTGTTCTCACAGCTGCCCACCACAGCCACACTGCAGACCTCACAGTGCCTGTAGCTCGTGGATGCTGAGCCTAAAGTCACCATGTTTCCTGAGAGAACAGCCCCCTTCTTGCTGCTGCTGCTTCATGGAGGACCACAAGTTTCAGCTGTAAATCCTCAGCTGAAATCTATGTCCCAAATCCTGCTGTAAGCGTAACTCCTCTGCATGGCCTCCAGGGTCTGCCCTGGTTTCAGCCCATGGTGCTGCACTCAGGTGATGCTCAGAAAACCATCATGTGCCTGGACTGCAGAGCAAGGAGACACCTTTGGACCATCAGCTCCATCTCCACCTCCCTGTGAGAGCTCACAAACGCACTGGGGAAATTGCTTTGTCAGGGGCTGGAACATCTTAAAAGCAAAGGCCCTGGGGAGCTCCATAGCAGGGGGCTGGCACCGGATGAGCTTTAAGATCCCTTCCCACCCAAACCACTCTGTGATTCTATGACACTCTGACCTCCTTGACACTCCCCCCAAATCACTTCTCACCACTTCTACATCCCTCCTTCTCACCACCTTGACTCTGTGCACACCAGGGTAGGGCAATAGGCAGGTCTCTCCTCTCATTCGGGGGGTGGGGGGGGCATGCTGGCCTGATGCGCTCCCCTGGGGTGATGGGTGCTCCATGCCTGCACAGTCACCACCGAGACAGGTTCCTGCATGTTCCTCAGGACAGAGCAAACAGTGCTGCTCCCCCCGCCACGCTGCACCTCCTGCCTCCCAAGACCTTTCAGCAGGAGCCCATCCTGATATTCCCAGCAGAGTATTCTGCTGGACTGCTAAGCTGAAAACATGCTGAGGTGCAGTTGGCAGAATTCGCTTTGCAGCCATCCTGCCAGCATGACAGGACTTCCACTGAGAAGTCATTTCTCAGCTGTAGGGTAGCATTAAGGGTTAAACCCAGGCAAATCAGCATTAACTCAGCAGCAGCTCACTGCCAGGAGCATTGGCTCCAGCGTGCAAACAATGGGTTAAAGCCACAGGTCTGCAGAACTGAAAACAAGAGCTTGAACCGAGTCTGCTTTGCTGCTCCAAAACTGGCCTCTCTGGGGGCACAGCAAGCAAGGAATTAGAAACACGTAGTTATCACTGTTCACCAGAAAACAGCAGCCTCCAGCCATGGGATGGTTCCTGCCTACACTGCTCTACAGCAACCCTTTAGGATCCTTTCACCATCCCTCTGGCTGCTCCTGTTATCAAGCCCAGGCTGGAAGCACAGACAAGGGCTTTTGCCTTTTCTTTACTCACGGGCTGCGAGGGGACCTTCAGTACTCGCTGCAGCCCCTCTCTTGTAGGAGCTGTTTCATCCCAAGAGCAGCTCTTTACAGACACCCATTCTAGCGACTACAGGGTCAAACTCAGTGTTTGCCTGGAGGATAGATGCAGCTTTTGCACTGTTAAAACAAGACCCAGCCCTAACCAAAGGCAACGCGGGAAATCCAGACTGATGCTGCCAGTCTGAACCCCAGAGGCAAAGGGTCTGATCCTGAGTCTCCATCCCCTTGCCAGGACCCTGGTGCCCCGGGGTGAGCAGCAAACACTCTCGCTGCCTTCGGAGCCCCGGCTCTGTGTTCCCTGCTTGCTGCCGCACTCCACACGGGCCCTGCTGTGCTGCAGCCGGGCACACCCTCCATCCCTTTGTACAAGCAAAGCTTCCCAGGGGTTTGGGCTCGTTCCAGTACTGTGTGGGAGTAGCTTTTCTTTCTAAAACACGAAAATTGTTTTACAGTCTAGTCTATTCAGTGCAATCACAGCGAGGAAAGGACTGAATTACCCCCGTGCTCCTCTCCAGAATCCAGCAGGAGCTTTCATTTCACCAGCAAAAGGGGCAAAAGCAACCCACGGAATGCGAATGGAGAGCTGGGAGCACTGACCTCTCTCTGACTGCTTTGCTTTCTGGAAATCGTATCTGTCCGTTACATAAGGATCTGGCCTTATCTGGAAAGCTGGGGTCACTGCATTTCTCCAAGTGTGGTAAAATGCTCGGAGGTCCTCAACAGGAAAGCCGGATAGAAGTGCCAGCTCATCTCATCAGCAGGGAGGGGTGTTCTGCACGGGGCAGGATAAGCCCCAGGGCTGAGCCCAAATCCAGCTGCTGGACCAGCCAGCATTAGCCAGATGGAAAGTGGCTACCGAGAACCCAACGCTCCCAGCCTTGGACTTCTTTTGCTTTAAGGAGATGACTCCACCAAGCAGGTCCACTTTCAGACAGGACTTATGCAATAGTTTGGAGCTGCTCCACGTGACCCAGACTTGCTGGCCCCCAGCCACCACGCTCCTTGCTGGCTCCAGCCACGCACAAACCAGCAGAGTTAAAAAGACAACCGAGAAGTCATTAACAGAAAGGGCATCTCCTACCATACAGTGTTCCTGCCAACCACACGCATGCACAGTGCATGGAACTATGCACATGTCAACCGCACGCATGCAGATCACGGCGTGGCTGTGCACGTGGATACACACTATCTGTATGAGGATACAGGTTATCTGTATGAGGATGCATACTATCTACAGCACACCTGTGTTTGCTGCCCACACACCCTCTGCGTGCCACCACACACTGCTGTTACCTGTGGATATGGCATGCACAAAGGCTGGTTTTAGATCTGGAATGTATATTCCGTATCTGCGTAACTGCCTTCTGCCTTCATAAAACTACCTCTGCTCTCTGCCGGGTTCAGTGCAGCCAGCAGAGAATCCCCATCTCCTGGGTCTATGCACAAGCAGCTCCCTTCCTGTGCTCCTACTGCTGCCCCTGCACCAGCACAGAGCAAGCCCCATTACTCTGCTGTGCTCGGGATGCCAGGAAACTGCCCCAGGCGCTGGGAAAGGCCAGGAGCACTCACATCTCACACCTCGGTGCAGGCGGGAAGCAGGCGCTGCCATCTGCATCCCGGAGGAGCTGGCTCCAGCACCAGCCCTCCAAGCGGTCTTTGTGCTTACACAACACAGCAACACAAGGCGCCCAGCCCCGGGGCTGCATAAAGACAAACACCTTCCTTTGCCAGCACTGAGCTCCGCTCACCTGCAGAACCACCGCTGATGTTCTCCAGAAGGGATCTGCTCTGAGAAAGGGATGTGCTTTTTGTTCCAGTTTTACACAGTGAACAGCTTACAGGGACCTGCCACAGCTCCCACACAAGTTTAACTCGTTCCTCTACCTGGCCTCCAGGCAGGACCATACCCCATACATCCATAGTGCTTTATCCATGCTGGTTCCCTTCAACAAAGGTGTGTCTGATCATTACAATGGAAGCGCTATAATGGAGAGCAGAACCCCAATAAAGTCCCTCTCATCGTGTGCCACACCACCTGCTGAAGCTGGAGAGGTAAGAGAACCCCACTGAGCCTTACAGGAAGAGCATCTCAGGTGACTCCCATTACCCACAAGGGCTGTGAGAAGCACCATGGGGCCTGCAGTGAGCACAGAGATCAGCAGCTCCTTCTAGCACCACCCCAGCACAGCATCCCCAGGCACAGCAGTGTTTAATGCTGCACCCAGCAACAGCACAGAGCTGCACAGGGGATGGGATCCACAGCATTGTCTGGCTCCACACCCGTCGCTGATTTGGTCCTGCCAGGCTGAATCAAAGCATAATTGAGGATAAAAGGGACTCAAGGGGACCTCTGGTCCCATCCCACTCTCGGAACACCATTAACCTTGACATGAGATGAGGTTTGGATCACAAACCCCAGACTATCTCAGGGGCTTACAGACAGAAGTGCCTTGGAGGAAGTGCAGTGAGCTGTGAGCAGGACCCTACAGCAGCAAAGTCAGTTTGGACCACGCTGTCCTCCCAGTAAATCAGAAACACGTCCTTTCAGGGAAGTGGCTGCATCATGGGGACACAGAGAAAGGGAGAGGAGCCCTGGCTGGCCAGAGTGGTGGCTCATCCTGATCTGCTCTGCCTGCTTGGCTGTGTGCTTCCAGCACCTCAGGACCAGGACTCCCTTCTGCAGAGCTGCAGGAAGCACCCAGCTTCCCAGGGTACCAAGAGCACAATAACACAAATCCAGCCTTAGCTTCCGCCACCATCCTCACAGCCTTGTCTCCTTCCAGCATCTCCCTGCCAGCAGGCGAGTGCTCTCGGTTCCATTTCACAGCAAGACAAAACCAAGGCAAGCAGAGAAGCGATTTGGTGACAGCCAAGCAGGAAGCCTTTGCAAGTGCATGGGAACCCCATCATGTAACCACCCTGGGGCACCCTTCGTGCAAGGCAGCACGAGCACCAAAGACCCCAACATGTTTTACCCCAGAGAAACTTGCCAAGGGAGCTCTGCAGTGGGATGAAGTCTTGCAGATCCCATTCAGCTGTATGATGCAGATCCCATCCTGCCCTCACAGATCTGCAGATCATCCAGATGCAGATCATCCGGCTCTCTTAAGCAAGCTCTGAGAAATCTCCTATGCAGAGAGTTTATTGGCCCTTTTGCCCTCCCTGCAGGTTCTCTGTTCAGGGAAACATGGGCCTGCTGGTTTGGATTTGATGGGGTATGGCAGGATGAAACAGCACGTGTGGCTTCCCAAAGAACAAGCTGCAGCCCAAAGGCCACTGAGTTCATTTCTTTGTGCCTGGCTATGGAGGAGCTGCTGTCATCCATGGCCAGGGAATGAGGAGCCACTAACCCTGACAGGACTTAGCTCATCTTTTGCACTGTGGCTTTGACCAAAGCCACTGTGGGTGAAGTCTCAGTCGTGTTAAGGTCAGCGGCACAAATCCAGAGTGGGAAGCCAGTATTTCACCCAGAAGTTCAGCTCAGCAGGAACCAACATTTATGAATGTTGAAATCCAGAAGGATTTCCAGAATTGTGCAGGAATAGATATAATTTAACTCATTTTCCCTTTGAAAATTAAGATACGATGGAAGAGCAGGAAACAATAGCAATACGAGTGGGTTGGGATGAAAACCAGATACATAAAGATGCTGAACGGTCACACATGGCCTACCCCATAGCCTAGAAGAATGCAGAAGGTAAATGGAGCAGCCAGGTGGAGACCCTGCACTCAACACGTGCCTCTGACATTTAGCTCCACTAAAGTCAGATGGAGCTAAAACGTTTTGGCAGTGTTTCTCAGTGGTGAATCTCTCAGGTCTTGAATCGGTTGCAGATTCAGTTGAAGGCACTCGCAGTAACCAAGACAGGAAAATGTGCTTTAATGGTGTCCCTTTAAAACCTCCTTCTGTGTTGAAAAAGGAGGCTGTATCCCTGCCCGTGGTTTTCCATGTTTTGCACTCTCCGATCACGGCATGAGACCCGACCTGCTTGCTGATTCCCAGGAAATGTTTGTAATCACTCGCCCTGCAAACATTTCCTATGGTGGTGAGGACAAGTGAAGACCTTTTTGACTTGCTTGTCTTTAGCGCATCTGAGCTGACCTCATCCAAATCACTAGTGAATTGTTTCTGAACCTTTGGCAAATTTGGTCCAAATTCTGTTTGTTTTAAGTTCATTTGTGTTAACTTGAGATCTAGGCAGGACAGGATGTGACAAACACATCCTGCGGTGTTTCTGGCTTCAAATGAACTAATTGCTGGAAACTTGGCAAGAAAAGTGGGTTTTGGAGTTGGGGGTTTCAGATAAGCTTTAGATAAGTGCTTGAACAGAGCCATCCCTGGGTGGGCCTGATGCAACCTGTGCTGAAAAGCCCTCCACGAAGCTGCTCCTCTGGCCAGTTGAGCCCATGCTGTCTCTGGACCAGGGCTTCATGTGATGATAAGCACACTTACAATCTCTGGGTGGCCTTGAGCCATCAGTGATAACAGAGACTCTTATGTTACAGGTTTGCATGTTGATGTTCAAAAGGCCTCCTGTAAAGAGCAGACACTGTTTATGCTGAGCAGGCAATACCTTCCCTTAGGGCTCCACTTCATACCCCATCGACTGCTCACTCAGTCGCAGCTTATCGGGGTCTTCCTTTGCCAAAGGAAACAGTTCACCCCCTGAGCCTTATCTGGGAAAAGCATGATTTACAGGAGATGACAGGACCTTTCCCATTCCACCCAACAAGCAGCTGCTTGGGGAATGCAACTGGAGACTCACCAATGAGCGCTGGAGGGGGTTAGGGATTTAAGGAGGAGAAGGGAAGGAGAGGGAGCTGCCATGGGGCAAAGCAGGAACAACGGGAAGCTGAGGATGGAGCAACTGGAGCACTCGGTGTGTTCCATATATGGAGAAACTCTGTGACACTGGAACAACCTCCCAAGAACTGGAGGAAGCCTCACTGACGGAGGCATTCCAGGCTAGCCCAGGCAAGGCTCTGGCAAGCAAAGCAGAGGGATCACCCCTGCACCGGCTGGAGAGTTATCTGGACACCCAGCAGAGCGTTTCCCCTTCTACCATGTGCAGCATAGGGAGGGGGGGACCAGAAGTGAACAAAGACTTCAAATACCTTCTTGCTCTCACCCGTCATGCACTATATTGCACGCTGTCACCACGTGAGCTCTGCTAACAGCAATATTAACGACCACAATAAGAAACAGATCTCTGGTGTGGCTGTCTCCAGCCAATCTGGGTCTTGGTATGCACTGAAACAGGAAAACAAACCCCCCCTGAGGTTACATCCCTGCATATGCTTGACCAGAAATGTCCCCAGGTACCTGCCCTGGAGCGTAGCTCCAACCAGCGTGGCCCAACGCTTCTTCCTTGGTTGATTCTTCCCCTCTGGAAGTTATTTGCCAAGGTTATTTTATAAACTCCTTTCTATTTATAGCACAGCTCCTTCAGCTCTAATGAGATAATCTTCTGGCATCTCACCATCACTAATATTTACTTTGATGTTTAAAATAACATGTTCTGAGGGATTGATCTCTTAAAAAGAAGAAAAAAACCCTTTAAAACATAATCAAAGCAAAGAAATACCCGACTGGTGCAACGGGGCCAAATGCCTGGTGATGCCCACGAAGTTAATGCCAGTGCAACTTTTTTAGGACAGGCAGTTTATAATCCTCTGACCACATTGTACAGGAGGGGAAGAGGCATTGGCAGCTCCTGAAGATGGAGAGAGACAGCAAAAGAGGGAGCGCAGGATGTGTTTATTCTCGGGAATGAAGACAGCGAGGAACGTCTAATTCTGCCGCAGGGATTAGAGCTGTTGCTTTCTGTAATTGAGAGCTTTGCCCACGGCAGCTCTGGAACAGAGAATTGTATTTAAGAGCAGCAAACATGATCGGATGGCTTAACGCAATAAAGCAAGCGGAGTGGTGTGGGGACAGGGGGAGGCGAGGGAGCCGCGAGCGCGGATGCCTGACTCCTGCTGCCTGCAGACACTTTGAAACACAACCCTGCGTTTTTATGGAAACTCTGAATGTTGGAGAAGGGTGAACATGGTTTTCATTCTCATAAATGTTTTTCCAGCGTGCAATGCTCTTCGGGCTCATTCCTTCTCCAGGGAGACGGTTCTGATTTCAAAGAACATTCGCGCTCCCTCCACCCCAGACCACCCCACTCCAACCTCAAAAGAGGCTTCTCTGGAAGGAATTATTTTAAAGAGTGTTTTACCTTTTCGAGCGTTTTTCCTTCTTTCTTCTTTTCCCCCTTTTAATTCTTTGAGCTTTTGATTTCTTCTTCTTTTTCCCAGCAGCAGCCAAAAGCTTCTCTCTCCCCCTCGGTCCTGCGCGTGTCAGAAAGTTTCCAGGCTGAGGGTTTATGTCGCCTTCCTCAATAACCTTCTTCTGTCAGACCCAGGCAGCGCTGGAGCAAGAGCCTTTGCTAAGAAGTCTCCTTTCAGGAAGTGAGCAGTAATAAGAGAGCAGCTTGGAGGCAGCATGGAGAGGGGCTGCTCAAATAGAGAAAAAAAAAAAAAAAAAAGGAAAAAAACTTTGCTCAGGAATTTTGCCAAGATTATCCAAAAAAAAAAAAAAAAAAAAAAGGGAAAAAAAATCCCTAAAGCCAGAGGGCTGTAAAAGTCCCGCCCTGGCTGCTGACATCAGTGCAGAAGGCAGGTCTTGCCTGCAACACTATAAAACTAATCGGCTTAGTCTTACTCCATAGGAGCAGGCAGGGATCGTTCCCGGCTCACGGGCCGATCCCACACCCCAACGTGAAAGTGATAAGGCAAAGAGGTCACTGATGCTATCACACAGCACACAAAGCACAGAAAGCAAGCCAGGATTTGGGTGTTCCCCCTCCTCCAACAACTCCCATCCTTCATTTTAACCGTGGCTTTCAAACTGCTTTGAAAACTCCAGTGCCTGTCTGATGAAATGGCCTTACCAAAAGCTTCTGTGCTCTCCAGTGGGGTTAGGTATTGGCTTTAAGGTTAAAAAAGCCCTCATTAACTTGCTCATGTTTTAAGAAGCCCTTTTCCTCTCCAGTTACATCATCTGTGCTCTGCTGGCTCCGGCACTGCCATAATTTCTCTTGTTCTGCTGCCACCATAGAGTGTCCCACAGAGGACAATACAAAGTATAGAATAAACATTGCAAATATATTAAAATGCTGCTTGTTTCAAAATAAAGCCCTCTCAGGACACATAAAACAATAAGCAACTGTAAAGGGCAAGAGCTCATTTCCTTCTTTCTTCTGAAGTCATCTTTTGAGATTAGAAAGCTGAATATGCAAACCTTGCTAAAGAGAGAATTACCTGGAAATTCAGCAAATGTTACAAAAACAGGCCTTTCCACAGTGCCAAGCGCTGCCTAACTTCTTCTTGGATACAGAGAGGGGCCCTGGGGCAGGACACAGGGAAAGGATGGCAGGACCAGGCAGGGGTGCACCAGCTTGAGCCCATCTCCGGGGACAGAAGACCCCAAAACCACATTCAAGAAGCCTTTGAAAAGACCTGAATGAAGAGTAAAGAACTGAAAAGCTCCTGGGGGAAGATGCAAGCTGAGTCTGAGACCATACTCCTTCACTATGAGACTCCTCTGCCCAGGAGCAGACTGCAAGAAGGGGCTTTGTGAGGCAGGCAGGAGGTTTGTAACCCTGTGGTGTGGGTGCCACGTCTGCAGGACAAGTAGCTCCTCCAGACTCCTTGTCCTGCCCTGGCCCTTCTAGGTCAGTACGCTGCCAAATCCACAAGATCCAGCCCTTGGGCAGGCCTGAGCAGACAGGGCTCTTGGTAATGGTCCTGGGTGCCACCCAGGCTGATCCAGCACTGGTCTGCAACCATCTGCTCATTAGATGGGAATGGAGAAAGAAAAAGCCACAAAGGCTTTTTGTCCCAGCCCAAAATCCTACCCCAATGCTGGCCATGGCATGCCTCAGAAAAGTGATTAAGAATAAAGCATGAAGCTGTGATGCTTTTTGTGGTATATCCTCTTACATCCACTGCTATGAAGAGACTAAGTGTAGAGCTGAACCTAAGCCAGAAGCTCTATCTTTGCATTTAACAGCCATAATTCATTTTCTTCCATAAATCTGTGTAAACCCTTATTGAAGCCCTTTGAACTCCGCTCCTTGGATGGAGCAGCAGAGTGACCTGAGCAGAAGATGCCCAGGAAAGACTTCCTGAGCTGGTATCCAAGTATTTGGTATTGCCTAGTAGATGTGCGCATCCTAATAGCCCTGAAAAAAACAAGGGAAAACACCCTTTGCTCCCAGAAGGAGATGCCAATGGTGGGAGTTCACAGCCCCCATCCCTTGGAGCATCCCAACACTCACACAAGGGCCACTCTCCCAGTTCATACTGGAAAGGCCTGGCTCTGCATTTGAAAACTGAGTTCAAAGGGGCTGGAATTGCTGGGCTGGATTTTTGGCCGATTCCCTGGCGGGGTGGAAAGAGCAGTTTCCTTCCTCCCCCAGCCCTGCTGGCCATTGTCTGAGCCCCCAAAGCACACACATACAACAGCAACAAACCAAAGTATTTGGGGGTTAACTGAACGGTGCTGCTTCTGGCCAAGGAAAAGCTAATTGCTCAAAGCATGGCCCAGAGCCATACCGGGGGCAGCTGCTGATACATGCATACAAGCATCTGCTGATGCTTGTCTCCAAATACACTCAGGGCATAAATGAGAAGGGACTGAGATGCAGGTGCCCATCTTCCCTGCTCAACAGTGAGCAGTTCATTGTTACCTGTCCCTTTCCCTTTCCAAAGAAACTTGCTCTTTCCTGATGTGCAGGGTCTCCAGTCCCTCCTGGATGGTAAATACAGTGTTAGAGACTCCTGTCATACAAGGATACACAATCCGTGTGCCTTGGGCGAGCCCTGCAGCCTTGTACCCAAGACCAGTCCTGCTTCAAGAACCCTCTTAAACTTGTACCAGGCCAGCTCGAAATCTGGGTCTTACTCCAGTCTCAACCTGTCTCTGAAGGAGTAATGGAGCCACCTCAGAGCTGTGCACACCTTCCCAAACCTGCACAAAAGCCTTGAAAATGAGGAGAGGTAAATGGACAGGAGAGTCACAAAACAGAGGCAGAGAGTATTGCACTCTGCCTGAAAAAAGGGTTTCACAGGCAACTGATGGCCACTGCAATTCATCTCCAACATCAAACAGTGCCAACGAGTTGCTTCCTCTTTCTAGGATGAAGAGATGAGAAGACACTTGAAATCCTGTTCCTGTGGCTCCCCTGCATCCTCACTCACCCCTGGGATGAGCACAGCGCCAGCACCCAGTCCCTGATGCTCAGCAGCCTGGTGACACTGCACCCTCCTGTGGCTACACGTGGCAGAAGCTTCATGCTCGGGTCCTGAGAGGTCCAGGCTGGTACAAACCCTGCAGGGATGATGCACTGAGCCCTGGGGATGTACAAAGAGCAACGATTCCAGGCAGGCTTTGTGCTGCAGCTTCTCAGTGCTGCCGGGCATTGCTCAGAAACACCCAGCTGCAGCACCAGCTTGCACAGCACTAAGGCCAGCGCTCATTTTAGGGCTCAAAAGGCTGCAAACTCTGTCCTGGGTGCCATTAAAACATGTAAGGAATGATGCTGAGGCCTGATGGGGTAATTTCTTATAACCATTTTATACATAAAATAAAATATTCTCTCTTTTGCTATGTCTAAACTGCACGGCCTGGGCAAACTTCCCAGCTCTGGCTCTACATCACAGCCTGGCCCCAAGTCCATGTTGGGACTCGCTACTTGGCCACAGACAAACCCTTTTTATGGTTGTACATTACCTAACACACCAACACTCCATTCAGCCTTTTAGCTACTGCTGTAATAAACAAATCACTCTGCTTTGTTTGTAGCCCAAACACTACAGGTTGAGAACCTGCAAGTGAAACCAGCTGTAACCAAGTGGGTTTGGTTTGTCACTAGTTCAGACACATGCAAACTAACTGCCCACCAGTAAAACTCAGCTTCAACAGTCCCAGGTGTTGGATAAAATTGGGTTGGCATCTCCCAAACCTGTAAATCCAGCTTGAAGCTTTGAAAGCACAGCCATCAAAAAGCCTTTATCAAGATCATTGTACATCACCTTGTGGGGATTTAGGGGAAGGACGCCTTGCTGAGGGGTCAGGACTGAGCTCTCTTCTATCACTGCAAGGTGGGGGGTGTGTTGGGATGCTGCATTTTCATCGTTGTAAACTGCCCAAGTGACTCACCCCTTCTATCTCAGGATCTCACCTTATCCTTGGAAAAATCTTTAATATGGATGTCTGAGTAAACCAAGTGTAAACAAAAGGCTCCTCAAGGGGGGGTTTGGCAATGAAATGCCTTTCAGTTGAGTAATGCTGAAAGATAACTTGCATTTTGCATATCTAACCTTATTACCACATGGTGTTATTCCAGTCAGTCCTAACATAAGCAAGCTCAGCCTGACAAGAACAGGATCCTTGTCCCAGCTTCTTTTACAGTAGAGTCTTCTCCCTGCAATGAGACTCTTTGGGAGTCTCCATCCACCTCATTGGGGCACCTCTTTGTATTCAGCAGACAGAAGTCACAGTGCTGGAGCCTTTCTTCCCAGGAGCTGGCCCTGAACACTGACCCTCTACCCATCTCTTCCAAGCCAATGAGATGGTGGTGAGCTGTTTACCACGGCTGGTGATGAAACACAGAAGCTTTTCCCTTCTTGAAAGACAGACATGTCCCTGAGGAGCAGCTGAAAATCCTGCCAAAACCAAGCACCATTTGGTGGGACTGGTTTTGGATGGTTCCTAGCGCAGCTGATTGTGTTATATGGCCATTTTAGCACAAGAGCTAAGCAGAAAGCAGGGCAGGAAATGTAGGCTTCTTGAGTTGCTGAGCCTAGATCTTGACCATCACAAACCACTGATGCAAAGGAGCCCTACAAAGAGACAGCTCTTCACCACCTTCCTCGGATTGGTTTTCTTCCACAGAAGACTCATGCCCTGGCACTGAGAAGCTCTCCGAGCTCTTTCACCCTTCCGAGCTACACAGCTTTTATTTTCTCTTCTTTCCTTTCCTGTGCAGCAAGGAAATAGGTCACATTTCAAAGAAACCAGCAAACAGAGGTTAGTGAATGCTAGGCAGCGCACTGGATGCTGTGGCCCAGTCCCCTCTCGTCTTCCAAAAGCAGCGTATTTCTCACTCGCCAAAGAAAACTTTCCCTCTTTTTTTCCTTCCTGTCTTCAAAATCGCTGTCGCCAAGCCCTGACAAGACATCCCACTCATCTGCAAGCCAGGTAAGAGGCACTTGTTTTGCTGTTGGTATCTTTAATAGCTGTTAACGCGCCACGGCTGCTGTTTCTTTGTCTCCTACCTTTCCGCACACCCTGAAGCACTGGGGGTTTGGTGGCAGGAGGGGAGATCCCGTGAAATGTTGGTGTCAATAGGCCCAGATTTATTCACCATGCGACTGCTCTGCCTTTTCTACTGATTACTCCATTGGTTCAGAAAAAAACCTGGTGTAGGTTTAGAGACCATTGTCCTCTTTTTGAAGTCAAGGGTGGATTTAGGTCAGAAGATGCTGAAGCAACAGCCTGTAGTCCAATATTCAGGCCAGCCATTCTCTTTTTACCCCCGGACATAACATCAGAACTTGTCTCCTCTGGAAGTTTCTCTTTAAACTGCCTACAAGCCTTAGTGGCAATGTGAGAAGATATAGGACACCTGACACCTGCTGAATAACGTTCCAAATACTTGAGAAGGACTTCATGGATTTCCTACTGACAAATACACCACCAAATATACCCAAAACCAGAGGCCTCCGTCAAACTCACATTTACTTCCTTCTATTTCTTTGTCACCTCGTTTGTTTTGCTCTGCATTTGTCTGTGAAAAACAGTTCCAAGTCACATCAATTCAAGGTTATGGAATAAACTAGAACAAAGGAAAGTTGAGATTAACCTCAGAAAACATTTCCTAATGGGCAGATCTATTAGACTGTGGAATAAATGCCGCAGGGACACAAGGGAAACCCATCACATGGGCAGAACTGGAGAGGTTACCGGGGAAGGGATGAACAAACTGATCTACATAGTTATGCTTTCTGATATATTTATGATATCTGTATCTTCAACCTTTCACCATCCTTTTTCCTCTGGAGAAGAGAAAGGGTCCAAGCCTCTGTAAAGCTTGCTGAACCTCCTGGGAATGGTCTCTCCTAAAGAAACATGGATGATGCCACAGCAGCAGTTAGAATCCACATGTGTACACACGAGCGTGTTCAATGACTTTAAAAGTTAATTCCCATGAAGACATTAACCAGAAAGAGGGTTTCCTCAGAACTCTCAGACAGAAAGGATTATGCCACAGTCTCTGCAAAGCCCTGTAAGGCAACTGGCTTCACAGAAAGCAGAAAACCTCAGAGGCACCAGGCTCTGTACATGAACCAAGCTCACTCAACCAGCTACATAAAACTTGGCTTGAGCAGCCCAAATCTGAAAGGTCCAATGTGGTCAGAAAGGACAACAGATGTGTCAGTTAAGCCAAGCTTTGACTCACTCAAACTCCAAGCAGGTGGGATCAGCAGCACAAAAGCTGAGATGCCAACGGCAAAGGATGCCACTGAGATGATTGTTCTTTCATTTCTAACCACTGCTTTGGTCTGAGTTGAGTGATGTGACTGGGGACAGAAAGGTTCAGGGAGCAGTTGTTACCAAGGGGCGATGAGAAAATTAATCTAGAGTGTTAGAAACATACACAAGTACAGACAGCTGTTATCATATAACTTAAAGCCCCCCACATCTTGTTTATCACTTGCTTTCCCAGGGATCTCTGCTAACTCATATGGTAGCATCAGGTGAGCAATATCAAACAGACTAGGTCAGGAATTAAAGTATAATACTCGCATAGTCCTTTCCTCACCGGTGCAGGAATATGCATTTTAAACACAGTTTTCATCACTCAATGTGCTTCCTTAGTTTCGTAATATGCCCAGAGGTGCCAGGAAAGGCCCTGATGGGTATGGAATTGCATGGGCAGAGCAGAGATCAGAGCCAGTCTGGAGACAGCCCTGAATGGACTCCAGAGGCCATGAAGAACATGGGGCAGCTTTCTACAAACTCCATGCAGAGCCAGCAAACAAACCTATAGCCACTGTAGGGGAGGCAGAATGGCTAAAGCATGAACCAAGGTCTTAGATAACTCTGCTTCCCTGAATTCTATTCAAATAACTGTAACAAAAAGCCTTTGCCATTATGATTTAGAATAAACCAAAAGCCCTGTGCAGATCTAGCCCATTATTTCTCTATGCCTCCATTATATACTTGGAAATAGAGAAAGCAAACTGCCTGTTAGTGGAACATTTCAACACTCAGAACACACCTTTTCATATAGGAAATGACTGATAGTGAACACAAACTTCCACTACCACTTGCAAGTCACACACTTTGCCCAAACACATGCTGGTCACACACAAACACATCCTTACCCTTCAGAGCTAATAAGCTTTTGCAAAAAGAGCAGAGCTGGTCAAGTCCAAGTCTTCAGCTTGCCCTGCCTCCAGTTGTATTCATTTTCCTCTTCAGGAATTCCCTATGACCGCCCTGTAATCCTGCACAGTCTGAAGTTTAATCCTCGTAACACACACCAGCAAATATAGCCTTATTCTGCTTTGAAATAGTGCTCAAAGCAATCCTGAACAACAGCAATGAGGCAAAGTTTGTTCTTCCATATTGATGAAGACCTACCAAGACTGTCACTAACCATCAAGACAATGTTTTACACACGCAGTTTTGGAAGCTTAGCTGGATGTTGCAGAATTCCCCTCCTTGTTATAGATAAGATTTCAAGCTCAGATTCATCTTTTGTCTTCTAAAACTCCAAACAGAACAACTGATGCTCAATAAACTTTGCTGTCGAGCTGCAGACATTAGGCTCTGGGCTGCGTTTCTACTTTAGTTGCTTAGTTTATATTAAAGCTCCAGATCTGCCAGTGCAGTGCCCACGCTCCAGTCAATCCCTGTGCAGCTCAACCACTGCTCTGGCCCTTCCTACAAACCTGGGAAAATATTCCCTGGGATGTTAAACATGCCCTTGGCATACAAAAACCATCTCCCTCTTCTCTGTGGCTACTTTGGTGAGTAGCAAGTCTCAAAGAGCAAGCGTGGAGATCTTAAATTCATCACCCAATGGACCATTTTCAGAAGCCCTTTGTGAAGCATGACCTCAAACTGCTTCAGCATCATCTCTCAGTTCATACCAGAGCAGACTAGCCAAAGACTAATCCTAAGTCACAGAAGACTCTTAAATCAGTAACGGCTTTTGGCTTCCAGCAGGATTGGGGTGGCTGATTTGCTGCTACTCAGCACCTATCTCTGCACTATGTTCAGAGCTACCTGAGCTGCCTTCGGGACTGGAAACATCTGGCTGTGGTCACCCAGTGCAATACTAGTGCACTATCGCTGTGGGCAAGAGGTGTTAAAAGCAGCCACAGCTGCTAAACACTTCTCCATACCATAGGGCAAACCCTGCATGAGCTGAGCAGCCGATTCACCCAGGACCTTCTGCAGGTGCATCAGAACATAAGGATCCTTTGCAGTAACCCTGTACTTATACTCGGACACTACTCCTGAGCATGCAAAAACCCCTCATAGGACTGAAGTTATTAGCAACTGCATAGCTAATCTGGACTGAAACGGATGGCAAGAAGGTTTGTGCACTTCTCTCAGATGACGCAGACTTACTTTAGCAGGGACAGATGATGGGTTGGTCCAGCAAAGAATAGATTATTCACTTTTCCCCTTGCCCATCTGCTATCCTGCTCCTACCTGCCTCTTCCCCATCTCATTCAAAAACTCCCAGCATGCAGCTCTGGAACCCATCACACTGGGGTCTATGAAGCTGTTGGGATCTGCAGGTGGAAAGTTCACAGGGTTTAATTTAATCTTATTATTTATTTTTTTTTTTAAAGTGAAAATCATGACCCTCTTTCCATCAGATGCTTGTGCAGATCCCAGAGATTACTTGTGAAGTCGTACACGTACGGTTTGCTCCTCCTTACTTATTTGAGATTATAATCTTTCATGCCCAGAGCTAAGAAAGCAGAGGTAGGAGTACCCAGCATAAATATGATAGGACAACTAGAGCCTTATTTTATTAAGTTAATACAGCTCTAGGGAGGAGTATGAGACTATGCACGTTTCTACAAACCAATTGAAGAAGCATCCTTCCTACATTCTACACCTGAAATTCAAGGACCTGTAGCCATTCGCATACAATCCCAGACTGGTTTCTGTTGGAAGGGACCTTAAAGCTCCTCCAGCTCCAACCCCTTCCACGGGCAGGGACTCCTTCCACTGGAGCAGCTTGCTCCAAGCTCCTGTGTCCAACCTGGCCTTGAACACTGCCAGGGATGGGGCAGCCACA
>JBCJKH010055911.1:0-14014 GCA_039877255.1 Loriculus beryllinus | reverse complement strand
CTACACTTTAAAATTTTTATATGTGATATATGAATACATATACATAAATGACAAGTCTGTATCCTTACCACAGGATGTTCTTGGGTTTTCCATTGTTCATTTTCTTGGCTAGTAAAACAGTTTGCAAGTTGGATAACTACTAATTTATTTAAAAAAAAAAAGAGTATTTTTTTTAAAACTGTGTATGTGATGAGATAGATTCTTTTTAGGACACTGCTGAGACATAGCCTGTTTCCAAATCATCCAGGCACCCAGGCAATTAATCCACTGAAATTAACGTCCCAAATACCTTCCTTTTCAGATGACATCTAAATATCTTTTTAATTTTTTTTTTTAAGAGGATGTTTTGTGGAAATCATGATCTTAAAGAAATGCATAATCACCACAAATCGGGGAGATATCTCTTTGGAAAAGAAAATAGTCCAAAACCAGAAAAAAAGAGCAAAAAGAAATGCTGAATGGAAAAGATACCAAACCAGGTTCTTATCCCAGATTCTGGGAGCTGCAGAGAAAATGGCATTAGAGCTGCTCTGCTGAACATCTTGGGATTTTCCTAAACAGTGAGATATTGACAAAATTGACCTCAGCTTTTTACTTTAGAAGACAAGATGGAATGTGCTATTAAAAATGTTGACTGGTGCCTATGATGCATTTTCCTTACTCTAGCTTCTTTTGAACTACTGTACCAAATTATGACTGCTAAGAACGTATATTTTTCTTATCAGATCATTAACAGTATTATAGACTAGCACCTCTTTATTATTCCCAAAGATCTGTTTGCTGAGCTTTTCACACTGTTAATTTGTAGTTCATAAAAATTGCTATAAAAAAAACCCAATTATTTATTTGATCGCTTCACAAAGGAGTATTCACTCCATCTCTTTGGCTACTTTATTAAGAAAATATACAAGTTTCTACAATAGGCATCAATTAACATCCAGCATCATTACACTCTTAAAACCATGAGCATAATTTATTTGGTAGCTTCTGTGAATGAAGGTAATAAAATATACTGAACAAAAGTTTGAGTAATATCAGAAGATGCTTCATAAGCATTTTTCTGAGTATCTACCGTAATCTCTAGACAAATAGCCACGATTAACATCACTTGCTGTAGAAACAGTCCAGTTCTGTATTAATATTAATGTACTCACTGCTATTAACATGGGGAAGGATAAGATAAAAATCTGTCAAGAAAATGTTATTCCTTATGATTTGTACAGGTGTCATTATTAAAAACCTGACAAATATTTTGCACAGTAATGCTAGGCTAATATCAAGGATTGATGTATTCTCCTCCTGCAGTTCTGCTCCTTATAATTCTACATTGATTACAGTAATTAACTACTGAATGTTTTTTATTTCCAGAAGGGGAAACTATACCCATAAAAGTATTATTTGCTAGGATGTTACAAGAGAGCAGCACTCTTGTATCTACTCTTCTGGGAGCTGTGGGCTTCCCTGTGAGTCTCCACCCAGCCACTTCCCAGATTACTACAGATTTTCTCAGATGTGAAGTATCTGGGATGTCTTCTCAGGCAGCCGTCATTTGCTTTATCACAGCTATAGTGGGCAGGCTCAAAAAAAGAACTAAGATTTCTTCCTGATCTTCATTTTGAGGCCAAGTCTAAAGATAGATACCAACATTCAGAGGTGGACAACATTTTCCAGAAAAACTTATCCCGTTTTCCCTGCAGAAAAAGCTGGTAGGGACTGTTGAGTAATGGTGCTGACAGAATACAACAGGAATAATAAGAAAATGCTGCAAAACTGATCTCAGAGATGAGCACCACTCCAGGGACAGCCAATAAAGAGTAAAGTTCCTTAAACAACTACAATTGTAGGCCAATTTTTCATTCCTTCAATATGGCAGAAAATGAAAAAATCAAGAATGTAAGAAGTGAAGACACTAAGTCTGTATTACTGGGTGTTGTGTTTAATCTCTTGACATGGAAGAATGGGTGAAAATAGCTTACAGGAAGTTTTATTTTTAAAGAGTTGGGAAAAAAATGAGTGAAGAGAATAGAACAGAATACAAATTGAGACATATAAGTAAAGAAAAGAGGTAGGTTTCAGGCAGAGAATTTGCACAAGGCAAAGCAACATGTGCTAAACTAGAAGAGCCACTAAAATGCCTGAAGAGCAAAAGAGTATAAATGTTGGTATAAAGCCCTCATACTTTGTAAACTGCCAATCTTTTCATTAAAATCAGATTAGAAGATTCACACCACCAAGAAAATTAAGAGAAAGCATCTAATAGACACTAAAGTATGACATACGTATACTTTACATAGACAAAAAACCCGTATTGAAAGCCAAAACCCAATTTCTTTCCTAAGTTAATGACTTTACATAGCAAATCCTTAACTACAGAACTGGGAGATAGGAGTATAAAGGGAAAAAAGTATGCTCTGGCCATTCATTTCTTTCTAAAATTTATATAGCAAAACCTGCTGTTTTGAAGCCATGAAAGTGAAAGTCATTACATTTTATGGATTCAATTCTAAGAAGGTTTCTTAAAAGTTACAGTTGGGGTACCACAATCCAGCTTTCAGGACAGTGGGATTTTCAGCTGGAGACTTGAAACACAGGAACAGGAAAATAAATAAGAAAATAATCCCAGATTATGAGAAACCTGAGGCAGCAATCACTGGTTATAGGAATTCCTTATGTAAAACTCTAGCAGACAATAACATCCCCCAGAGAACTTGGGGTTGATAATAGCAATCAGTCAGTCATATTCTTCTTGTTGTGAGCACTGGTGTGATTTTAATACAGACAGATCTATCTGTGGAAGCCACAGTCTTAAAAAAATAGATACTGCAGTCCAGAGGCAACATTGTATAATCCATTGTGATTTGGTGAGAGCAGTAATTATATACTTGAGATCTTTAAGTTTCATATTTATAGGTACAACCTACCTATAGAACAAAGATTAAACTTTCACTGTAATCAGTGAAGATATTTAGATTTGTCTCAAAACCCCTTTGGAGTTTAGGAAATTCACATCAGCATTGCAGTCCTGACTATTGTCTTCAAGACAAACAGAAATAAAACCATGCAGAGGTGCACATATGAATTATTATTTCTTTTAAATCGTATGAGAAGAAGGAGAATGTGACAATGCTTTTTCACATCCCTTTTTATAGCACACATCCATGTTCAATTTCCTCTTGGTGACAGATCTATATTTCCAGTAGTTGGGTCAATACCCCGACCTACGTGGTCTTGAAATTCTGACACTGCGTTGGAAATAGTTCAGGATTTATGGGATCAAGAAATGCTTGGAAGAACAAGATGTGGTGATCCTTCAGTGAGGGTACTTAGTGGAAAGATTAATTTCTAGTCCCCGCTTCTAAGACTGTTTACACATTTAGCATAACACTCATTAGATAAAACACATGATATTGTTTGGTGGTTTTGTCCAAAAATGACCAACTGTTAAAATTTGTCCTAGTAGAGCTGTGTGTAGATTCTTGATGAATACATAAAACTGAATATATTGTGTTTGTGAGACTACCACGGTTTGGATTGTTGATCACAGTTGTGAGATTTGCCTAAAAAACCCCTCACATAGATATCAGTAGTGCATCTTAATATACAAAAAACAAACAATCAAAAAAACAATATGCTTAAAGAACCAGGGAAGTGTGAAAATTTATCCTCATCAATTTCCTAAAAGCTATTTTTGTCAAGATTCTTTGGAATTCCAAATTTCAGACAGTTTCTAATGTGCAGAATGATAATGCTGGTGAGAATCCCAGGAGTCATTTTTACAAGATATTGCAAATTCCCTTCCCTGGGTCTGAGCTCCAAGATATACAGCAAAACAAGTGGAGCAGCTGGGGCATGGTTACAAATTTAAATTGCTTCATATTCAAACATCCTGCTTATTTGAATGCATAGTATGGATGAGCTTTTCTGAACAGTACCTCTTTTGTAAGGCAATGTTTTTACCAGGAAGAAAAACTAGCTTTAAGGAGAGGTTAATATGAGTATTGTATCATGTTATCTCTCCATGCATTCTCAAACACCACAGAGGGAATTTGTCAGTAAGTAACAAAAGCCCTTAGGAACCTTGTTTCCTTGTCAGGTAACATAGAAATATTATTGTCAAAGTATCATTCAACTTATTAAAATTAGCAACATATTTCAAGGTGATTTTAATAAGACACATCAAAATTGTAAATCAGACATCAGCCAACAGAATTCCTACTCTCTATGGCCACAGCAAAGCGATAGCAGAAGGATACTTTTTCCCATGCTCTGTCAAGCACCTGATCTGACAGAAAATACACATTTTTTTGTGTGCAGCACATTGTTTTGTGTGCAGTACAGATCTGGATGCTTCCTGTAGGAGCCTGGTCCCACTTCAAGCTCTTGTACCAAGGAGAAAGACATATATATCTCTCTACTGGTAGTGTTAATAGATTGCCAAGAAACCAAGTAAAACTTTTTCTTCACTGAGTAAAGGACATGGACACAGGAACACACACACACACAAAGAAGTATTTTCTTCAGAGCATGTTTTTGACATTAGTTTGGGTGAGGAGAGAGGTGCCAGGTTTGCTAGTTTCCAATCAGATATAATCTTGTTATAGTTCAGGGCAGATATGAAGTTCTGGTTAAAGAGGATGACAGTAAGTGAAGTCTGTTTATTTTCTAACCCTAACCCAGACTGTCTTCCACAACAAATTCTTCACGTGCACCACAGGAACTTTGTCCCCTTCCACAATATGTAAAGGTTCTGACTGGGCTGGGCCAGCCCTATTGGCAGATCCTCTAGTATTGACCAACCAGTTGGCCTTTGGCAAATGTATATTCCAATGCTTAAAAGTTCCCCCACCCATTGCTCTCAGTGTAATTTTTAACAGCCCATTGTACCGTTCAATTTTCCCAGAGGCTGGTGCATGGTAGGGGATGTGATATACTCACTCAATGCCATGCTCTTTGGTCCAAGTGTCTATAAGGTTATTCCGAAAATGAGTCACATTGTCTGATTCAATTCTTTCTGAGGTGCCATGTTGCCACAAAATCTGTTTCTCAAGGCCCTGGATAGTGTTCCGGGCAGTGGCGTGGGGCACAGCATATGTTTCCAGCCATTCGGTGGTTGCTTCCACCATGGTAAGCACATGGCGCTTGCCTTGGTGAGTTGGTGGGAGTGTGATATAATCAACCTGCCAGGCCTCCCCATATTTGTACTTCAGCCACTGTCCTCCATACCAAAGATGCTTTAACTGTTTGGCTTGCTTAATTGCAGCACATGTTTCACAGTCGTGAGTAACCTGGGCAATAGTGTCCATTGTTAAGTCCACCCCCTGATCACGAGCCCATCTGTATGCTGCATCTCTACCCTGGTGGCCCAAGTGTCATGGGCCCACCGGGCCAAAAACAATTCATTGAGAAACAAAAACCAGCAGTGAATGTGCCTGCAGTTAACTTCTTCCAAAGAAATTAATGCAATTTTTTAGTTTACAGAAGTAGGGCTTTTAAGACACTTCTCTCACTGATTTTACCCTTTTTTTTTTTTTTTTAATACAGTGTTTCCTATAGAAAGAATTCTGATAGCTGAACGTATGACAGTGGATACTTTGGTGGTAGAAAGTTTGGGTTCTAGTGATAACTAATTTATAAACAGTCATAAAAAAGTCTTATCTAAATAACTGATGCAGCTGCAGCATCCTCTGAGACAGTATTTATATTCTGTATAGAAATAAATGAGAAACATCACTATATTACAAAGAAAGGCAAACAAGTTATTCTGTGAAAGCACTTGCAGCATGACATATACTACTATCAGCTTTAGACTTGCAGTGGTGAGTAAAAGCCTTAAAACAAGTATCGCTTGCAATGCGTAAAGAAGATGATCACTTTTCTTCTCTTGCAATATACATAAATGCATGTGCATAAAGCAGCCTTTTAGCACACCACGGCTACACCTTTTCTTGCAGAAAACAGCTAAAAGAGAGAATTACCATATAGTACTTATCAAGACGCAGACTGTCTATCCCATTCCATTCACGGTTCATAGTTTGCCAAAATGTCTGAATGAACAGGCGTCCTGTGAGAGAGTAAGAAAAAAATCCCTTCATGTCTGGCACAATGGTTTATTTTGCTAGCCTAAAAGAATCTCAAGAAATTACTTCAATGTGAGAAAGGGATGCACTTCCCAAAGGATTTGCCCAGTGACACGGATATTGCTCTGGAAAGACGTGCTTGAGACAGGTACAAGGACATGTCAAATAAACTTCAGGACATAAAGAAAGGCACACAGCTACTTTTAAAGATACGTAATCACAGGACTAGCTTTGTATCTATTTTGTGTTATATATGCACAAGTGAAAATATACATTCTGCACTCGTTTCTACCCATGCAAGTTTTGGCATTGACTAAACGCTCTATTTCAAGTGCATTTTCAGCACTAGGTGCGTAACAGCTCACGAAACAAGGTTGGGTTTGAGTAGGCAATACACACAAGTAAGCCTATGTAGAATGGCAAAGTAAGGGGACAAGTTTGCTTTCCTATGCACCCTGCAAAGCCTCATCTTTATCAGTCTGGAGATATAACTCTTCTTCTGCAACAACCACAAATTGCATCTCATGCTTCTCTTAATGCAATCACACACACCAGCTGGACAAAAAGCAAAAAAAAAAACCCAAAGCAGCACCTGTATCTGGCTGTCTCTACTCTAGTACTGTGATAATACCCTCAAAATCATCCAAGATGAAAGTTCTTTAAAAAGCATTAGATAATGAAATAGTACTTACGAGTCTCTGTATTCTCAATTGCGTGGATAAGCTGTGAGATATTGTCTGCAAGTTCCTCCTAAAGTAAATAAATACATTTCAGAGCTTGGTCTCATTAAACATACAACCAGAAACCAGCAAGAGGTATAAATATCATGAAACATCCTTCAAAATGAAAAATATCCTCCTAACAGCTACTTTAGTACTGCAGTTATCCTCTCACAGAGATTAGGTCAGTTTTAAGTGAAGATTCAGGGGTACCAAACCCTGTTTATTTTGCCAGATCTCTGCATAAATCATCTTTTCAACAGCAGACAAAATTAAATTAGGAGGAGAAAAACCCTATGTGCTTGAATTACCAAATAATGTAAAACTTCAGGGGTACTCTTCTTATATAGTGTAATTCTAGGTGGAGGTCTTTGTGCTGTGTGTGAGAGAAACCATGTTCATGCAAACAGACAAGTGATTTGAAAACTGGTGAAATGAGGTTAATAAGATCTGGGACTCCAAAACTAGTATTTTTTTAAAGTAGGGAGAAAAACTGCTGGTTGTTGACTAAAGTCAGTCTTGGAGACAAAGCTGGAGTAGTGGAGAGGAAGTGCTACCAAACTAACAAAGAAAAGGAAGTATGACACTTTCAAACTACACTAACCAAAGGCTGCACATACACTGTAGCTGCAAATAAGGGCAACCTGCCATCACTGCTTTATTTCCATCAGATCAATGTACTTGACAATGGTACATATTTCAGTTCTGGTTTTGGAAGGTAAACAGCTACACCTGCCATTCGGAGGGTGACTCCAAACATGATGCCATTCATTCTGTCCACGTGGTGAGAATCACGCAGGTGCAGTCACCTCTCCTGCACGTGCCAATTAAGGGCAGCAGGGTAAGAACAAAATATGAGTAAAACTCACTAAGGTAATTTTCACTATTCTCAATTAGTATTTGCCTAATGTGTATTTTAGAAAAGACCCGCTCAAGCAAATATAAAACCAGTTACTGTACCTGTAGCAGAGGTTTATCCTGCATCCACATACAATAGAACAGGCCTTTCCATATTTTTAGCAATTCTTCCTGACTGAAGCCACCTACATTAAGAAGTCAGAATGAAAATGAAAAGAAAAACTAACAAAACCAAAACCACATTTCCACCAAAGTATTTTCATGCAGCCTCTTCTCCAAGTCCAGAGAAGGTGACCTTTGTTTTAATACTATTAGCTTGAACAGTACGTTACAGTAAGTAAATCTAAGAGCTCTGGAAATTAGTCACCCTTTTTTCCTACTCATTTGCACTTCATGGTGGGCTGACTGCAGCATACAAAAGGTTCACATCCCAACCGACAATTTCCCTATGGTTATTTTCTATTATCTCAAGGCATCAGCTTAACCTGCAACCCTTTCCTTCAGTTAGGGCACTCCTGTCCACCTGGTAGGCTACTTCCACAAACCTAAAGGAATCTGCACTTTGCAATGAGACAAGCACAGAACACTACTGAACACACAGAAGCCATGTCCAGCTTAGGAAGTCTCCAGAGCTAAAAACAGCTGGAGGCTCAGAAAATTCTGGGAAGAATACAACGTACACTTACTTGCTCTTATTAGTTCCCAAGTAACCCCTTGATCTATAGTGACTGTCAGAAATGGGATAATGGGGTATTTGGCTCTCTGGCTTGACCCTGTTCTTATGTGCTTTTCCTTCTGTCAAATGTGGCTGATGGATCAAATACTATTTGGAAAGGGAAGAGGGTAAAGGGAAGAAACAACATCTATTTCCCAGCATCTTTTCAAGGAATTAACTTGGGTTTGACCAGCATTCCAGTTTCAGTTTAGCTCTTGGGGCGCCAAGTTTAGACTGGTTTTTTCAAACCCAAAGGAGTGTGTATGAATAAACCTCCATACATTACTCAAATGTTGCGGGAATGTTTACTAGGGTCAGTCACAATACCCTGCAAATGCTCATGACCAGTTTCTCCTCCCATATTGCGTCCAGCTTGCAACACAGCATGCTCAAAAAAGCAGTCCAGGAACACCACTGAATCACTTGGACATCCCTGTACTGTGCTCCTTATCACTCCAACAGGAAGGTTTACTGAACTGGATCCATGCATTCACACATGGCTATGATTCATAGGTCTCCTACAACCAGTGTCCATAAGGAGAGGGTGCACAGGAGGCACGTTCTGGTGTAGGCAGCTTCAGAGAGACCTAGCTAGACACTAGTTGTCTCCAGGCACACCACTGAAGTCTCCATGCACTGGACTCTTGGTTCTAAAGTGACAAAACACAGCTTCAAGTAGAATAATAAACCTTGTTAGAGAAAACCTTTTCATACCATGAATGTGGAAGGAATGGGTTACCCAGATAATCTGAACAGGTAATGACAAATTGACTGCAAGTGTACAAATGCTGAAACACTCCTGGGCTTTTCTCAATTCCCTTCAATGCTCCTGAATATCAGTCACAGAAACAGGCAGCCACTGTCTCACCAAGCAGCATCTCAGAAAATAAAACTCTACTCTCCATGTACTGGGCTGGGTTCAGTCTGTACCAGCTCAATGCACTTAGGTTCTGCTCCTGGGAAAGAGAATGCATGAGCTACACTGCATCGATCCCAGCAACGTTAATGCTGCCAGCAAAACCCACCCCATCTCCAGTCCCCCAGCCCTCTGAACCGGTGTTGGGCCCCGGCCTGCCCGCGGCTACCAAGGGGAAACTTTATGGGCGTGTATCCATAAAGCCCTTGGGTGCCCTAAGGGTCGCTGGCAGCGTGCGGAGCTTGCGGTGTCACCGAGACAAATATTTCTTATAATGAAAAACGGGTAATAAATTACCGTCCCCCAAACCAAACCAAAACCCTCTGAAAACCCCGCAGGTGGCGGCCCGTCAATGAGGGCTCAGGCCGGGTACAGGCGGCGGGAGCCGGCTCTCCGCTCCACGTGCTTCCCCATCCCCCGCCAACCTGCGGGACCGCTGCTCCACACGTGCCGCGCCGCTGACGGCACCGGCACTGCCCCGCCCGGGCCCCGCCACTGCGGTCCCCATCTGCCCTACCGGCCCCAGGCCGGGCCAGGCCGCACCGCGCCGACCGACCCCGCCGGGCCCTACCGTCTGCGCGCTGGGTCCGGACGCTGATGTAGCCCCGCAGCTTCTTCAGGGCGCGGTCCCGGATGCGCTTCTCGTTTGCTGCCAGTCGCTGAGCGAACTGGATCTCGGGCGGCTGCACGGCGGCGGGAGCCATGGCCAAGCCCCCTCCCCGTCCCGTCCCGGTCGGGCCGTCCAGTCCGCGCCGCGCAGAACCGCGCAGGCCGCCGTCTGATGGCGTCACCCATAGCCCCGTCGCCCGTTTGCGACGTCATGATGGGGAGGGCAAAGCGGCGGCCGGGGGCGGCTTCATCGCATGGCGGAGGCGGGGCAGGCGCCCAGCGGCCAGTCAGAACCGTTGGGGTTGTAAGGGACCTCTGGAGATCATCTGGTCCAACCCCTGCCAAGGCAGGGCCATCCAGAGCAGGTGACACAGGAACGTGTCCAAACACATTTTGAATGTCTCCAGAGAGGGAGACTCCATGACCGCCCTGGGCACCAGTTCCAGTGCTCTGCCACCCTCAGTCAGCGGGGGGCTAGTACCCGCCGCGGCCGTTAGCGGCCGCACGCACTCACACTGCCGCGGGCCGCGGGTGACAGCACGGGCTTTGCCACTCGCTGCACCCGGGGAAGGGGAGCGCTGTGGAAAGCGCAGCCTAGGCTCGGCTACCGCTCTGCCTTTCGGCCTGAGCACAAGGACAACTGCGACCCAAGCGCGCCCGTTCCCTCCGCGCTCTGAGGGGAGAGCGCTGCCCGCGCTGAGCTCGGCTCTGCGCATGCACACACCCGCGGCCGGGCAGGTGCGCCCGCATACCTGGCTCGCACTGCAGCTCTCCCTTAGGGGTTCGTTAGTGCTGTTGGTCGGGTGTATGGGGAGCCCCTCCGACAGGGCAGGCACCTAACGGCGGTGGGATGGGGATGTAGAGATAGCAAAGGGGGCTGCGAGCGGCTGAGGTGGGTGTAGAGGTGTGGGGGGGGAGTGTGTGGGGGGGTTCTATGGGAGGCTAAGGTGGGGTGGAGAGGCAGTGGGGTAAGGGGGAAGTGTTGAGGATCCGTGTCGTTACAGGTGGGAGGGTTTTGAGGTCGCTCCCAGGGTTTTCCTCTCTGGTAGCTTTTGCTTCTGGTCTGCTCAGCTTGTTAGGATATTGTGGATACCAGCATTAAGGCCACAATGATGATGAGGGGTCTGGAGCATCTGTTTTATGAGGAGAGGTTGTGGAAGCTGAGCTCGTTTAGTCCAGCAGACTGAGATATAATGCATGTAAATGGTGCAAAGGTGGGTGCTAGGAGGATGGCGCCAGACTCGTTTCAGTGGTGCCCAGGATGAGCAGCACTGGCCATAAACTAAAACACAAGAAGTTTCACCTCAACACGAGGAAGAACTCCTTTATGTTGAGGGTGGCAGAGCACTGGAACTGGTGCCCAGGGCGGTCATGGAGTCTACCTCTCTGGAGACATTCAAAATGTGCCTGAACATGTTCCTGTGTCACCCGCTGTAGGTGGCCCTGCCTTGGCAGGGGTTGGACCAAATGGTCTCCAGAGGTCCCTTACAACCTTAATGATTTTGTGATTCTGTAGTCTGACTACTTACCTCTTATGCTTCACAGAACTTTGGCCACAAAAAGAGATTGAGTTGTTTCAAAGTGAATTTTAGTTTTGCTTCTTGGCACAGTCACAGACTCATGATGCTTTTGTTCTGCTCCCTGCTGCGAATGAGTTTCCTATCCACATTAATTCATCTGCATTTTAATTTATAAAATATTTTTATGAAACAGGTTTGGTTAAAGTGTTAATTTAAGCCCGCGTTCTGTGCTGGAAACACCTACTTGTCTGTGCTTTATAAATGCATAGAACCCTTCTTCTTCCATAATGCAGTCTTCCCCTAGAAAATATAACAGCACAGCCTAGTAAAAGTTGTCCTACACGACAGTGTCAGATTCCTTCATTTGTAGTTCTTGTATACTTTCAACTAACTTGGAATAATTTCTAAAAATAATTAGTATCAGAGTTATTAAATGAACAGTGTGTAAGTGAGATGCATCTGTCTTCCTGCCCTGCCTGACTACCTCTTTGTTCACCAGCAGGTTACCCTAACCCTGGTTCTTGCTTCTGCTGGAATTGGTTAATAAGATCTGTCCAGGCCACCCACCACCCGTACAAAGTATCTGTCTCCCTTGGAAAAGTCATTTACCTTCTTTCTGAAATACTGGGAGAATAGCTATACCAAAGAGTATGAGAGGGCAGGCTTAGCAAGAGTGCATCAAGCCAGAGCTTGATAAAAGCCCTGTTCTGCCAGACCCTCTGTAAGGTGTCACAGGGAAAGGAGGCAGAAACCTCTAGTGCATTACTGACAAATTGGAAGCCATGATCTGACAGGCGAGCAACAGAAGTTGGGGGAGACCAGATTCATCCAGGATCTTTCTCATGCTGATGTAACACCCTTTTCATGCTTCTTTTTCAGACTTCCTTCCTACAAAAGCAATACTTCCTTATTTATGTATGCTCATCTTCACTTTTCTGCATCCCCTTTTGTGCACTGACTGGTTAATTAGAATCAAATCAGACACCTGATCTCAAAACTAATCTCCTCAGAAACTGGGAGAAAAATCATCAGCTAAAGAAACAAGTTCAAGCAGCACCCATACACACGAAGTGAAAGCAACTGCGTGCAGCAACATCCATCCTGCTGCACAGCAACATCCATCCTGCTGCAGAGCTGCCTGAGCATTGAGCATACATGGCCCTCAATCCTGGCATGGCACTTACCGCCTTCTGCCTGGCTGGGAGCAGGAGGACACACATAGAAGAGGGAGGAAGAGAGGCAACAATGGTGTGATGAAGCCGAATTCTAGGAAACCTGGTGTCCCTAGCTCTGTTGCACACTGAGAAAGTTGTATGGTTTTTATTCCAGGTCGACCAGACACAACATGCCACGCATTTGTCGGAGAAACTGTTATTTTGCCTTGCAGCACCACTTCTCCTGGAAAGCTGAACCTCTCCAATTCAAGGCTGTTCTGGCAGATAGAGGCTGACGATCCTCGGCACACCATTGTAGTGCACTTTGTTCTCAATGGGCAGGACTCGCCACAGTTCCAGAACAAGAATTACACTGGCAGAACTAGCCTTTTTTTTGACCAGATGAAGCACGGCAACTTTTCCTTAAAGCTCTCCAATGTCAAATTACTGGACACAGCTGTATATAGTTGCATCTACAAACAGATGGGGGATCATTCCAACAAAACACAGAAATCTAATGTTAAACTCATTGTATCAGGTAAGATTTTTCTTATGGTTCAGAAAGAGGGACTCGGGGGCAACATTTCTTGTTGACAATCCATGTATGGCCATCAGCTGGGATGACTTCAGTTTTTAAAGCAGAACTTCACTCAGTTTCATTCTGTTCCTAGCTTTTGTTGGAAGAATAATTGAGAAGAAAATAAATGCATTGTTAAGCTTTGGCACAGCATACCCATGGAAGCAGCAGGACTCCTGAAGGCAAGCCACCTGCCTCTTCCTCCTCCCTTCACTGGAGACATTAATGAACAATGAGGTCTCCTGAACTTTTAAGCATTTGGTTATTTTTGGCTTTGTACTGTCATGGATCCACCTTGTCCCAGAGGAACAGGAGAGTATTTCATTGTTTGCACTTGGGTCTGTGAAGCAGTATTAGTTTTGTCTCTGGTAATTAAATCCAAAGTCCAGCCCATACACCCTTTCTGACATCAGACAGACAGCTGCTGATCACTTTTTCCCTTGTAGCTGGAGGATCTGGATCTGGTGGCAACGCTGGACACATGCAACAAGAATTATTATTTTTCTTCCTTAGGAAAATGAGTGAGACTGTAACACATGCTCAAATAGTGGCAAACAACAGAGCTAAGATGGTTGAACTACCCACAAGCATGGCCAGCAGAATGATGGGGCTTTAGGTTTGACCAGCTGAAAGACTGAAAAAGCAAATTTAAAAAAGGGGATACACATCAAACTGATCATAGTTTTTTAAGGTGTCTTGGTTGAATAAGTCAGCAGAACACTTTAATTTTGGTCAACTACAAACATTTAATTCCACTTAAAATAGAAAAAGATGCTTCAAGTAATAGAAACCCTTCGTTAGGGACTGTAGTGACAGGACAAGGGGTAATGGGTTAAAGCTTAAACAGGGAAGGTTTAGATTGGATATGA
>JBCJKH010055910.1:0-36396 GCA_039877255.1 Loriculus beryllinus | reverse complement strand
TGGCTGCCCCATCCCTGGCAGTGTTCAAGGCCAGGTTGGACACAGGGGCTTGGAGCAAGCTGCTCGAGTGGAAGGTGTCCCTGCCCATGGCAGGGGTTGGAACTGGATGAGCTTTAAGTTGCCTCTCAACCAAAACCAGTCTGGGATTCTATTATTCTTCCTTTCTATTATTGCAAATAAATCATTTAATATTGCAAAATAAAATATCTGATGCATGTGGGACTGTGTGTATATACAAGCACTAATTCGTACAAATACATTTAAATATGCACATGTGCACACCTGCATGTATTGCTATGGCACTATTAAATACAGAAGGCTGTAGTCAGACTCTCTGAGAGAGTACAGGACTTGGTCCAAGCTGTCCTGCATGTTGGAAAGAAATATTTTAGGACATATTAAAGAAATTGTGAAAAAAAAGAGAATAAATAATAAATAAATTAAATTAATTGTGGCAGAATTCATGCACATCAGTGCTAGATAACATGCATTGCTTTTCAGAAAGGGCAGAATTAATATCCATTAGCTAGCCATCATTTTTTCCTATGTAATGTAAAAGAAAGCATGCAATTCAGACTGCACTGTTTTCATGTTTACATTTTGGAAAGAAAGCAAATAATAATAAGGAAATAATTATGTGCTGCATGACACGGTAGGAAATAGTGGGTTGCTGGTTTGCATTGCCTTGAGGTGTGCATTGCCTGCAGCCCAGCTCCCACACTGCCTTACCAGCACACACCACACAGAACTGTGGTTACAAAGACTGTGCTGCCAGTGTTTTTGCAACACATCTGCTGGACAGAATAAGATGTATTTTCAGTAATTTTATATGTCTTAAAGAATAACAGCCATAAAAGATTTACACTCCATTAACTCTAAATTCTGTATTCTGAAGGCAGACAAGAATCTGCTTGGATTTCACTCCATTCGGATACATTCTTCTTAAAACTTCATGTCATTATGTCATTTTCACTCTTAGGTTACAGATAGACTTTTGTAACTTGAACTGTGCTGAACTTAAAATTGCTATTGAATTTGCCTAAAACTAAATTGGAATCATCTATGCACAAAGTCGTCTCCAAAAGCATACCCTAGTTAATGATGAATTGGTGCTTAATGCAGCAGTAATTGTAACAACAGTGCAAAGTTCCTTTTCAGGTGATGTTTGGCCGCAGAACAAATGGCAGCAGTAGAATTACCTCTTTGGGGTATAAATAAATGTAGCAAAGCTGACAAGCCAATGGGAAAGAAAAAAGACATTAAGAGCCTATGAAATCAGATAACCTAGTTTTATCTCCTCCAATTGTTAGTTGCTGCCCTCCATCTTTCTACCTTCCCTGCACATTCAGCAAGCGCCCAATCAACGCAAGCTGAAGGATTTTTCCACTTCCATCTATTCTAGCTGACAGAAATGACGACAGCCTGTTATCTCTGTTACCACAGCTCCAAGGAGCCTCAGTCAGGGATCCTGTGGTGCTTGAGGTGACGTGAAATACAGAGACAGTCTCCTGGTCTGCCTCAGAGCAGCTGCAGCATCAGTTCATGTTAAATATCTCACCCTGAGGACAGCTGCAGAAAATGGATCATGCCAGTGCTTGCATACTCAACACCAGCTCTCAGCATCAAGAGTGCCCTAGGCAATGGGGTGCAATGGGGAACCTGCTTCAACAGACATCGATTTGTCACTCCTAAAGCAGCACTGGTGATAGTCTGCTGTTGGCATTGCCTTTAAGCTATTATTCGAGCTGAACTATCAAATAAATAGCAGCTTGATTTTAGCGTCAGGGGCATCTAAGAAGGATTAAGGTGAAATTAGCTGACAGAAGGGGGATTTAGATGAGATAATAGGAAAAAATCCTTCCCTGTGAGAGTGGTGAAGGCTGGCACAGAGTACCAAGAGAAGCTGTGGCTGCCCCATCCCTGGCAGTGTTCAAGGCCAGGCTGGATAGGGCTTGCAGCAGCCTGCTGTAGTGGAAGATGTCCCTACCCATGGCAGGGGGTTGGACCTGGGTGAGCTTTAAGATCCCTTCCAACACAAACCATTCTATTATGCTATGATTCTATGAAATTACCCATCCCATTCATTATATGATGCTCAACACACAAGCTTGGGTAATCCTAGGTGCACTTTGTTAACCAATACATGCACTTTAGGGGTTGGAGCTAGATGATCTTTAAGGTCCCTTCCCACCCAAACCGTTCTGTGATTCTATGATTTTATGTGTTTGTATTTCAAGGAAAACGAGCTGCCTGTGCCCCCAGGCTCTGCTGTTTCTTTGTTGGGTTTGGGGTTGGTTTTTTTAGTTCTGGTGGTGCTTTCTGAGTTGTTCTCATTTTTTATTTTGTGGTTTATATTGCCACATCCCCAAAAAATGTACACAATAGACAAAACACCCTCCCCTTGGAAAGCCATTTATTTTCCCTCCATATGCACATCCCCACACTTACTCATGCATCTATTTAATGTAAATAGAGTAGGTAGGGAGATAGCTGTGAGGGAGAATGTTGTGTTTTAAAATCGTTGGAGACAGCAAAGTTATGCTCCCTCTCGTTAATAATAACAAACCAGTGCTTACAACTCTTATCAAGCAGCCTGCACAACGTCTGTATCCTTTCACTAATTTCAACAAACTGTCCTGAGGAGGAGGAAGATTAGCTGTGGGGTTGTTTCTTCCCAGTGGAGTTATGGCCATGTTCTCCTTGAGTACAAAGAGAGAGGAGGAAAATAAGATCTTGTTTGTGTGTAGCTCATCTGTCCTGTGTTCCTGCAATGGGAGAGGAGCACCAAGGGGTTTAAGATGCAAGCAGATGCAGTGCTCTTCAGAGTGATGCGTTCATGTTCTGGGGCTCTGTAGCCTTATGTGTTGGCTCCTGTACCTGAGTGGGTCCTGCTTTGGAGCAACCATCACCCATATCTGCAGCTAAACGTTTTCTTCTTGCTAGAAAGGATTAACTAATGAGGAAAACATTGTTGATTGCCTGCATGTTGCCAGCTTGCCTGCAGCAGCCCAATGCCAAGTTATAGCTCTCTTGTAAGAGAAATACCGTGGCAACCCAGTCCTGGATGCAAAACTGCTTCTCTCTCTGCAGCCAGAGAAATTGTGGGATGAGGAATGTTATGGTGATTGAGCAAACACTTCATTAAACATCCCACAAAACCCCACAGTGCCCCATATTAAGTGTGTGGCAATTAATGCCTGTAATTAATGTGTGGGCATTAATTACACAGTTGGCATTAACAGAACTGAACCTCTGTTCTTCTTTTTTTTGCTTTTAGCATCAAAATTTGACTATTTCCTGTGTTTCATTGATACTGATTTAGACCTCAGAACTTTGATGATCATTGTGGGTTTTTCGGCAGGAGAGGAGGTAAAAGGATATTGTGTGTAAGCATTAGAAGGGAAAAGTTAACTTCTATTTTTCTTATTGTTGTTAGATATCAGAACTAAGAAACCATAGGGGAGAGTTGTTCAGGGTTAGCTTTGACTTACATGAGAAGGAGCTAATTTCCTTTGTGGATTCTCTCTCACTTTCCCTGTGTCTCCCTCTGTATGGTTATGTGCGTATGTGTAAGCATGTGTGCAAATATACATATTCTGGGTTATATTACATTATGTGGGGGGGAGGATTCTTTTATAACTGAAAAGGTTTGTTTGATTTTGAAACAAAATGGTGTTGTGAATTGAAGCCTGACCTTTTACAAAATTAGAATTCCTTTTGTAAAATCCCTAATCTGAAAAAAAAAACTTTCCAGGTATTTGGGTTCATTTCTTTACGATCTTCTTTGCTAAATTCCATGTATTTACTCATATTATTTCACAGATAATTTTGGTCAGTGTATAATTGCAATTACAGTAATTTTGTTTGTGTGAAAACTTTGCTAAGACCCACTATAGATAAGGATGATAAGGAATTCACAGCTATCTTTTCATGACAGCTCTATAGACTACACAGTGAAGGATAACCTTGAATTCAGATTGATGGGAGGAACAGTTCACGGCAAAAAGACACTATAGAGTCTACATTAAGGGGGGCTACTTTAGGAGGCAATCTCAAATCAAAAGCTGCTAACAAAAATACAAGAAAATGGCTTATTTGCTGCACCCACTTACACACGTTTTCCTATGTGCAACCTCGTTCTCTAGTCCTGCATTAGGTGCAGTACAGAGTAAATAAACCAAATCTGTTGCAAACTTAGCTATAGCCCCACCATCCAAACGGCACCAGGTTTTTGCCCAGTTTGAGCCTGATGGTTTCATTTCATACTTGACCCCGTGGAAACTCCGCCAACGTGTGCACACTTATATAAGCAAGAGTAACTTTCGTATTTGTGTCTGGAAGTTATAGCAGAAACTTTGCACTTCTGAGCCTTTTCCCTCTCTGGATTTTGCCAGCAAACAGTGGAAAGCTGGAGGCCATCGCAGACGGGCTCCACATCCAAACCGCATCCAGCAGCTCTCATCGCAACCCAGGCAGGAACGAGGGTTTGGGGCAGAAGCTGCAGAAAGTTGTAGGGTTTTGTAATCCTTTTTTTAGCTCTTTTCTTGTGTTGCTGAGGGAGTTTGTCTCGGCCGTGTTTATCTGGGGTGGAAGAGGAAGCTCGCAGGCAGCATGATGCATGGGCGGCGAGCGCCGGCATGATGTCATGGCGAAAGGGAACAGAGCCCTGCTGTGTCGCACGAGCTGGGGAGGGAGCTGCTACGGCGCGGGGTGGCCCCTTTATCAATTAGGTAATGTCTGAGGGAGATTGGGGGCGAATTGCATTACATTGTGCTGGGCCGGGCCGTTGATGTGTTACCAAACATCTGCGAGGGACCTTGCGGTTTCTCAGCTCAAGCTCCCATAACTGATCAGAAGGAAGAGGTGAGGAAGGGGGGTGAGCAATAACTTCCCTCCAAAAGTACCTCCAGGAAGGATTTGCCTTTGGTGAACTTCTATCAAGATTTGGGGGAGACGATACTCTGTGCATTGTGTGATGGAGGCAGCGGGATGAATCGTTGTCTAAGTGTGACTGGTTGCCCAGGGCTGGTGGTGAAGGAACGCTAGTGCTGTTGAGCAGACGTCTTTGGGAAGCCCACAAGGATCCTTTGTAAACTTGGGAATCTTTTCCCCCTGCTCTTAGCAAAAGACCAAAAAGCTAAGTGCTTTGTGCAAAACAACATGGAAACACTGGTGCCAGCCTTCCATTTGTGAATGGAAAGCTGGAGATTTGAAAGCAAACCTATTGCTGAAGGCCAGCTCGATGCTCTGTTATCTCTCCTACAAGCATCTCAGAGCCACTATAAATAAATGACCTCTTTATCCCAATGCTCCCGTCAGGAAGGTATGTGAGCAGTCCTCTGCTGGCATTAGAAGACAACATGCATCTCAGGGATGGTGCAGCCACTATATGCTGCCACCCTGGCAGAAAGTGAGGGCATTGAAGAGCATGACCTGTAGATGCTTCTAGGCAAGGATGCTTCAAAATCACAGCTGGTTGTGTTAACCTAACTTCAGGGGAAGCAGCAGAGCAGAGCTTATCCCTCCTGTTCCTGATCACTTTGAGCACTGGGATCCCTAGGCTCCCTGCCACATGCACTGAGTCTCATCAGCATTGAATGATGCAAACTCACGCGAAGCCGTGTGCCCCCACCCAAAAAGCTAGAAAATCACTTTAATTACTCACTAAACATGTTTTCCCTCCTCCTGAGCACCAGTGTGTGTCCAAGCGAGGGGAAGCAGCATGCGTGTATGCTACTCTGGCTGGTCCTGTGCCCGCCGAAACTCAGCATAAATCAGGATTAGTGCTGCAGCATCTGGGGAGCTGCTCCAGCAGCAAGTCAACGCGAGAGGGAAATCAGGCCCCATGGAGCAGGCTCCCCCAGTGACATGTTTATTCCTGCCAAGCTCCCATCTTTTATCCCCTAAACAGAGCAGCCTGGTAAGCCCCTCTAAGTCTCTGGTATGCTAAACTGATATGGGAGCCCTGCTCTCACCCCGCTGGAAGGAAACGTGGTGGAAAGGGACCAGAGCTACGTGTTTCAGCATCGCCAGCCAAGGTCCTCACTGCCCATTCCAGCACCCCAAGGTGCCCTGCCATGGGGTCAGCTCTTTGTTTTGACCCCAGGCACTGCCTACAACCTGCTGATGGGGAGGGGAGGGAGGACGGGAGGGCAGTGGGAACCTGCTGAGCAGGGAGAATGCAGCCTTCCTCATTCTCCCTCCTCCTTCCCTCGCCTGGGAGCAATTGATTTAGGAGCTTTTCTTAAGTAAGAATTTCATCACGAAAGAGCTTTCTTCTGAGAGCTGCTGAGAAATTGTCTTGTCCTCTCTCTTACTTATGTATATATATATGTATGCTTGTTATAGGAGGATGTGGCTTTCCTGACCCAGGTAGCAGGTACTTGAACTAAGGGGTTTATCTGCTAACCTTGCCTGGAAAACAATACACACTAGTAGAGCTTAAGGTGGCACAAAAAATGACTAAAGCATCACTGCTGATTGTCTGAAAATTCCTCATGATGGATTACGATGGATAATAACCTTGACCTTTCCTCCAAGGCTGGGGGAAGAAGTGCTTAGGGGACAGCATGCAGGTTTCCTAATGGTTTTGGCATTAGAATTTAAATGAAAATCAAGTAAATACACAGGCTGAGGGCTACCCTTAAAGTTCTTGGTATTACTGAGATAGGTTTTGGGTTGCTTCTGAATCCGTGCTTCTGAATCCGTGCTTCTGAATCCATGCTGTGTCCCTCTGAAGAACCCAGATGTCCCACCAAGTACTGGGGGACTCTGTGTCCTCCCCTGTGGAGTGTTTTGTACAGTCAAGGCCTCAATGCTCTGTGTTGCACCATGATATTTAAAATGTATTGCTAAAATATATAATATCTAAAATATTATATCTAAACCCAGAATTCTAAATGTGTAAATATAGAATATTGTATTTAAAATGCATTTCTAAAAATCTAGAAAAAAGTGAATTTTATTTGAAAAGAACATGTAAAACCTGTCCAGGTCTACAAAGTGTGAAGACATTCAAACTTCCTACAGTGATAAGGGAGGTCTTGCCACACCTTGAAAGCTATCCATTGAGACAATAGTGGAGACACTCAATATTCAAAATACCAATGAGTTAAAAGAACCCTACCCAGAACTAGACACACAGGAAAATTAAGACAATTTAGACTGGAAAGTTCTTCTTTCTTATACTTTCTTATGGTTTTCCAGCATTAGCCTAATGGTTTAAGAGTAAAGAAGTATGAAAACTATTTTTTCCCTGTTTCATTTTATTCTGCTGTTGTTTATTTGTTTGAAAGAATTCTCAAGGTATTAATTCTGATGCCTTGAAAAGAAAATGTTTTAACTGCCCAAAGGAGATGTTTAAACCAGAAATTTCAGTCTTTTTGTTAAAATCTTACATTAAAAATGTATGTAATTATCTGGGTTTTTTAGATAAAAAGAAAATTATGAGAGCAAAAACCTGCAGAAAGGCAAGCATGCCATCAATACTGTGGCGTGAACATCTTCCAAAGCACCAAGTAATTTCAGAGCTTTTGTAAGATGAGTTCTTTAGCTGAACAAAGATATTTCCTGAAAGAATTCATTGTCGCTTAAGCCAGATTTGTAAGGAAAGCATGCCATTGAGCATGCCTTACCTCCAAGGGCTGTGTACAAAACACAGAAATAAAATGCACTACTTTGTCAGTAATTGCTAGTTTAAGGCGAAAGGGTAGTACCTCATTCACCCAAAACATTCTGCCTTTATTACAGTCGTGTAAATGTATTCTGCTTTTTGTGAGAGCGTTATGGAAGATGAGATTTAATTTGACAGGTAATGTACACAAATAACATCTAACCTGCAGCTCTCCTGGGAATGAACTGTTAATAGCTCTTTACAAATGCCTGATACCAAAAGGTAGCTGAGACTAAAGCAGGGATTTCCCAAAGCTTGGAGCCCTCCTTTCCCTGGTCTAGCACAGAAATAGTGGCAGCGTTTGCAGCCACTCCCCTGCATAGCTCTTTGCCTGCTGGGGTGAGCACATGCAGGTTTCGAGTGCACTTAGTGACTACTTACTTAGTGAGTATTTATTTAAAATGATCTGCTTTTGTAAACTTCCCTGGCAGTAAATTCATTATTCGAACTAATTGAGGAGATTAAACATAAAAGGACGGTGATACAGCAATTCACTAATGAAGACTCATGTAAATGGAAGAGTCTGATCTTCTTCCATGCTGAAGGATATCAGCTCCTACAAAACAAACCATAAGGGACTGCAGGGCAGCTTACACAGCCAGATGTTGACTGAGACCCGGGGGACCAGCAGGACCAGAAAGAGACATGTTAGAGTAATAACATTTGGAAATGGCAGTTCATGAGGTATCTCAGAAGAAATGGATAACAGTCTGAAAGATGCCTAAAAAACATCCAGAAGTGGATACTTATGACCCTGGCATGGCTGCATAGGCAGGGAAAGGAAGTGAACTGAGGAGAAAACTCTAATGATTTTTTTTTCCCCCAAAGAATTGCCCTCTGTTCTACCAAATTCATGTTCCGTATTGATACCTAGATCCAAATACTAGCTTCAAAACTTGGAGTGAATGTAAGTGATGAAGGTTTCTAAAGTTGTAGAAAGAAAAAAGTCATAATCATAAAGCAGGGAAATAGTGGGATTTGTACATTTTTCCAAGCGATGAACCAAGAGTTTTTTTGTTCACGATAAATTGGGTTCTGTTTGATTATTTCCTCTCTAAAAAGCCCTGTCAGTAAAGCAGAATCAGTGAGGTTTTCCCTCTCTCTGCCCTCCTGGAGCCTGGGTTTCTTGATGAACGTGTTCCACTTGCAGGACTGTGTTGTTCCACTGTAAAGTCTTGTGTTTGTGCTTTCTTCAATAGCAGGAGCCACGTGGACTTCAGACACACTGCTTGCAATAATAAAGCTGAGCCACAGAAGGGTTTCCAGAGTCCGGATCACAGTTAGCTCTTGTGATCTAAGTACTCTCAGCACAAGTGCTCTTGGCTTCAGAAGGGTTAATATAAACATCTCAGAATAAATACTTCTTTATCTTATTGCACAACATTCAACATGTAAACAGTTTGCACACACATAAAGAAGGGAGTTACAGGAGCAGCTGATGAACAGCCCCTTACCCACTACAAGGGGAAAGCTTGTACAAACTGAAAGACATTTCCAGCACTGCTTCCTTGACATGCTTGCTCCCTCTCCCAGCCTGGTGCTGCTCATTAGGAAGCAGAGATTTCCCTGTGTCTGAGGACAAGAGCTGTGAACCAGGAGATACCACAATGCCATGTCAAATCACTGTCCCACCTGACCAAGGAGAAAGAGTATCTGCTCCAGGTGTCTGATTGCATCAACACCCATCATCTGTAGGAAAACTCCCACCCAAAAGGAAAGGGAGGGCCCTCACTGCTGACAAGGAAGAAAGCAAGGCTATAAGAACCTTGTGGTGACTGGCTTTCAACTTGGCCTTTGTGAAGAAAACCTTTCAGGACTTTGTGGAACTAGATACTGAGGTGAGGGCTGTCATTTGCTGTGCGCAGGGACTCTGTATGGTGGGCTAATTTGCCATTTTGGGGTATGAGCATAATGAGCGAGAGCAGTGTGTTGGTCTTCCTCTTGCACAGGACACTGAAGGTATATTTTATGTGTACCTAGTGTTTATTATTCTGCTGTGTTGTTACTATGGTGGTCACAAATGGTAATACCAATGTGTATATAGCCCTGACTTCATAGACCTGACTTTGGTGCAGGTGCTAATGGCCTCCTGAGGTCTATAAAAGTAATAAACACTCCATGAAATGCTACTTGCCTGCTGCCTTCAGGGATGGGAACTCCCTTGCCTAAAGCCCTTTGATCAGTGTACTATTGAGTACCCAGGTTAAGTTGGTCCTTTGTCAGCCTTATTTCAGTCAGAATTAGGTCATCTTACTTTAAGTTACATTTTACACAATGTAGGCCTGAAACTGTTGCTGGTCCTTTGTAATTCTCTAAATCTGTGGAATTAGGTCTTCTTCATCTAAATGGTATTCTATACAATGAAGGCCTGAAACTGTAGCTGACCCTTGCAATATGTGTGAAGCTTGCTGGTGGTAGGTACAGCTGTGAAGTTATTGTTTTTCCAAGGTGACTGGTTTTTGACCCTCAAAAAACCCTAAATATTGGGAAGACAGTAAAGGAAGTCTTCCTTATTTTCCTGCTCTTCCCAGAATCTCTGTAACTCCTTTTCCTTCCCAGCCATATCTGCCCTGTGCCTTGAAATACTTTTGCCTATTGGCTTGTGTGTGTGCGTGCACATATGCCTGCTGCAGATTTTTGTGTGTGCATATTTATATCTTGGTGGCTGCGTTGCCAAGGAGCTCTGAAAGAAAGCAGAGCTGAGATAACTTCTAATCCACCTTTCTGTGATAATGTGGCGCAAGTGAAAAAAGCCAGGGGTCTTTCTCTGCTATGCTCTAGGTTTGGTAGACTGGGGCCTTTAACAGGCACTTGGGACTTTGCTATTTCTCTTGGGGCTAATGCTTGGCAGAGGAGAAAGCAAATACCTGGGTGATTGGAAACTGTTGGTCTCTGCTTGAGGAAGCCTTAGAAACTGGATGAATATCCCTAGTTGGGTCTGGGCAGACAAATATTGTCTTGACTCATCTGTGCCTGCTATCAAAGTGTTCTGTTTAGCTTTCCTTGTCTATCCCTCTAGAAAAGGGCTCATGGAATTGGAGGGGTGTGAGTCCTGCCTGAGCTGCTGTTACAGCTGGTTGAGAAAAGGGATGGCCATAAAATGATCATACCATACTTCAGTAGTTCCTGATACCTGAGAGTCACCCTCCTTGGTTTCTGTTCCCTTGGAGGGTCTCTGGACTGTTTGCAGAGGCAGTAGGAACCCAAACCAGACAATGACCTCATGGTTCTTCCTTTCAGCATAGATTTTCACTGCTTTTACTCAAAGCAGAGCCTAGATTTTCCCTAGCTATGGGGGTGCTGGGGCTGTTGGACTATTCCATAATTCTTTGGTGACCCTTCCTGCCTCTCAAGAAGAAGATAGCCATGCTTAAACTGCAATGCCTGATGCTTTTGCCACACTCTCCTGAAACAGGCTTGGGTTTGGATCAGACTTTTTCTGATTAAAGTATTCTTCATTGCTTAATTCCTGACTTGGCCTCTTCTGCATTCGTTACTTGTACATAATATAATAGACTTGCTGGTAGCAGGGACTTGAAGAGCTATTTTGCTGATATTGCCCCTGTGTAGCAAATAGAAAGAGACAGTTTGACAGAGAATCTTTGGAGGATAATTAATTTTTCATTTTGACAAGGGTTTCAATTAAGTGTGTTACTCCCCATCTTCTGTACGTTATGAATAATGGTCCAAATGTTCCCCTGATGTAACTGCATTAATGGCCTCAAACGAGATCTAGTAAGAATATGCAGTGTCTTTTGAAGTTTCGTCATTTATCAGCTTTTTAGGATATTCAGTGCTTTCTCCATCTGCACTTGTTATCTGGTGGAGTTGGCTTGGATTTTTGGGGTCTTATTAGACTCCAAAGGTAGTTATAGAATATGGAATAGCCATATTCTGTAATAATGGCATCTAACTTGTAGCATTACTGATGGACTGATAGTGTTCTATAGGTTTGTAATGCTTTTTGAATGGATGGATGCCAATACAAAGGGAGGCATCTGTTACTGGTCAGTTTATCCTCAATAAAAACATGAAGCAATGAACAAACACAGGTGACAGTTTCACTGCAGAGGTTATCATGAGGCTGAACTCAAAAGATCTCAGCAGGCCATGAAAAGAATTATATCATTTGCTATTATATAGTAATACTCTCCACATGGGGGATATTGCTTTATTGAAAACATCATGCCTTTTTCAGATTGAGAGAGCATCAGCTATTTAACATAAGCATAAATAATTCTGCCACTTTCTAACATTAGAGTGTTTGGCTTTCCAGCCTTTCCTTTTCACTAACATGTCATTTAGATTGCAATTCCCTACCCATATCACATTCAAAGCATATTGAGAATAGTAAAATGTGATCCTGTGCCATCGCACTGATTCTCTTGCCTGAAATGGGATCTGTAAGTCTGTGCAACGGTTCTTGCACTTGCAGAGCTCACGATGCAGCATGTGAGAGGTCAGAGCTGTATTATTGCTATTAGGCTGCTATGAGCAGTAAGATGTTCACACGCATCCTCTGATAGGGAAGGAAAGGCAATAATTTGGGGTGCTGACTCCAGGCTCTGGCAAGGCAGTGTGGCTTCTTTACTCCTCCTGTTCCAAGATTGCTCCTCCTAGCTGCTGCTCTTCCTGCCTATGCGTCCACGCCTGATCCTATCTTTCTTGTACTTCTTTTCTTATGCACTTTCCTCATTTATTTGAGCTTCATTTCTCCCTCTCCTTCCTGCTCCCTACTTATTCACCCCTCTGCACCTTTGTCAGGCTGCTCTCATTCTTCTCTGCCAAAGCATTAACAAGGGAAGTGGAGGGCACAGCACAGGCAGCGTCCCTGCTGTCAGCTCTCCTGTCTGGCTCCACAGAGGTCCCAGATAGACAGGAGAAAAGACTACAGGAAGAATGATTACAACAAACATTCTGCTTGGCCCTTTAGCCTTGGGATGTTCTGTGGAGACAGCCTAATCCGTTTGAAAGCAAGAACTGAGGGAGGTTAGAACAAAGGACCATCAGGGATCTTTGCAGACAAGCTAATAGGTTCCAACTGAGCATTTGTGAATATTAACTTACTTTTGCAGAGGCTCTGAATATGGACAGAGGCAGAAAGCACATCCTTGATGAGACGACAAGCTGCTTCCCAAATGCTAAGCCTCCACTCTCAAGCATAGGAGACCTCTGAGCTCTGCAAGGTGCTGAGAGATACCCCTGCACCAGCTCTCCATCACCAGTTTACAAAGCTAAGGGAAATCTTACCTGAGGTGAGTGCCCAGAAATACTTCAGGGTGGCAAGTGAGTCAAAACTGCTAGCAAAGTGACCCTCCCATTAGAAAGGCAGCCTATGCACCGATATTGCCTATAGAATAGGAGGAGAATTATTACCATGTTTGTTTTAATTCTCTCTTCCTCTTTGTGGCTTCATCAACAGTCTCTTCACCATCATAAGCACTCCTTGGGTTTTCTACTTGTTTCTGTCTTTGAAAACTGTTTCTAAGATAACTTAATGACAATCTCCCAGTTTTGGATGCTAAGGCAATGATGCAACAGCTTTGTGCCCCTTCACAAGGCTATAGTGCTGCTCACCTGCAGGATGCTGGGCTCCCTTTTTCCTGTGGCTGGCAAATAAGCTCTTGGGACATGGCCAGCATGTGCTTGGTCATCTCTTAGCCCTGCCTGTCTTCCTGCTCTTGTGTGAAGCAGTTGTGGTAGTGGTAACCTGAATAGAAACAAGCATCTGCAGAATTAGCAGGGGAGCCCATGGCTGTGTTGAATGTGCCATGCTGGTTGTTGTGAAAGGAAGAGCAGAGCCTGCAGAAGGCCATAGCTCTACTGTCTTCCTCCAGGCTCATGTTCCGATGCTGCAAAAATTTTATCATTACAGATTAACTGAGCGGACCACAAGTTTTCAAACATCAAGAAAACTATATGGAGAAAGTGGTAATAGACTTTGTTATAACTGTATTATGAAGCGAAGCAAGTAAAGCTTGTATGCTTGAGTGCTTGAATGTGAAGAGATACTGCCTATAGCTGAGTGATGCTCAAGTCAGCCCAGTAAGACAAAACATTCAGATGCGCAAGAATGAAAAATGAACAGTGTGTGTGGCTATATAATAAGGGGCTTTTTGCAGCTGAGTATTTGTAATAGAGCATCACAAAGTAGAAAATGGAGAAAGCGTTATGTATTTTACACAAGGATGGGAGAATAGTGCGATATTCTATTTAGAAAAGAACAGCAGTCCTTGGAATTTGCTTGACATCTGCCCGGTAGCTGGATCCATTCCTGCTTTCACAGCCCACACAGAGTGACACTCTGCAAACACAACATTGTCACCTGAACAATTCACTCAACAGCTCGCTGTGCTGTCAGTCAGAGCAGGCTCATTTCTCTCCTTAAAATAAAATATGTTATACCCCCTCATTTTTTTCCCTTTGTCTCCAAGCCTTTGTTGATGTTGACAGCTCATCCTTTAGCCATCATTCATCCTGGCTACTGCAAACTTTGGAGAAAATAAAAACCCTGCTCCCCTAATCAGATTAGAGGGCCTGCAAATTGAATTCAGCCCCTCTCAGTGTCCCCTCAGCTGGCTGTCATTAGGAGCAAAGGCTGGCCCTTGGCGGAGGTCCAAACACCAGCTAACTGAATTTGAGATGCTGGAGTCTTGACAGGCCAACGAAGGTAATTGAAGAGCTGTGGGGATCTTGTAAAATTTCAGGCAGTGGGGATTGCATTGGGGGGATCTTTGGGACCCAGCTGGAAAAAGGGACGGGGCACTGAAAAGCAGCTCTTGTCATTGGGACTGGCATGGATGAATAGAGGAAAGATGGGGTTTTCAGCATACTGACTTCTTTGCCCCCTTCTCTGTCTCTGTCTTGACTGAATGCCCCAAATCCAAATATCATTGGGTGGCTGTAGTTCAGAAGTATCCGATATTGTGTAAACATGCTGAGTTGGTAAATGCTGAGTTTGAGTAATGTTAGTTCTTAATATATAAAGAAGCAAAAAGCAAGCCTACAAACTCATGTTTGGATTTATTTGCTGGAGTATCTTATCCTGAAGCCTCATTAACTCTTTCCTTCATATAACTTAGTCTTTCAGTTCAAGTTGTCTTGCTTCGGCTGGGATCAGCTATCTTGCAGTAAAATTGTGTTATATTGGTTGATGATGTGTCTCCTATCATCACAATTTACTAAATATACCAAAGTAGAGGGAAACTCTTTTTAGCCAGTGTTCCAGCACTTGTAAACACTGGCATGGGTAAAAATTTTGGAGTTCACCTGCATTCAAAGAGGTTCTGTTGGGGAAAGCAGCAATGCTCTGATCCGTCAATACATGTAAATTTGGGGTGCTTTTAGCAAATTGACCCACCAGAGGACAGACACCACAGCTTCTGTAGAAAGGACAGTGAAATGTAATACATTGAAATAATGAGTTAGCACTGAGATGTGCTGCTGCTGCACCAGGCTGCAATGGTTGCAGCAGACAGGTCTTTATAAAAGAGCCTTTGGGACACCTGATTCAGGCACTGAAAAGCAAGACTGACTTCAGAAGGGTAAAGCTGGGCCTAACTTGACTCCTGAGCCTTCTTTCATCCAAGTGCAGCATGCCGGGTATGGAAGAGAAGGATCCCTTTGTAAAAATGTCAGGTCTTTTTAAGAAGACCTAAATTCCTACTAAAGCATATAGGTGGACCTGTCCTGGGAACAACAAAGTAGCACAAAGTGTGGAAGCAGATGCCATCCCTACCTGTACTGCTTCCCCTTCCACTGAGGAGTAGGCTGGTGTGATTGCATGTACCTTTAATATGTTTTGCATCACTTTGGTTATCGATATATTATTTGCATCCTTGGTTAAAAGCCGTAATGCCCATGGATTTTAAGTCCCTTTTTCTCCCCTCTGCCCCATCCCCCAGGAGAAGACTGTTTTGCAAAATAAAGCTGTTTCCAGAGCTTCAGGGCTGACGTTCTCTCAGGACACTTCATCTGTTTCCCAGCCCAAGCCCAGCTCTATCCCAGCTACACAGTTTAAGCTGAGCTACTGGTGCATATTTGGTCTCTCACCATTTAGCATTGTTATCAGCTGCTTCAGCCTCCCATCCATCATTCAAAGTACAGTTTAGGAAAACAGAATAACACGACATACATTATAGGTAGTCTCCAGCTTCTCTAGGCTTGCGTAGCCTTAGGGAAGGCAAGCAAACGGTGCTGATTTAAAATAAACCTCCAAGATCTTGTTCTTTTCATGCAGCAGCAGTACTGTCAGTAGGACCCAGAAGTGCAACCCGTTGTTGAAATTGTTGACCAAGGTCCAATTCTCAGTTGCCCATAACTTTCTCAGGTTATATCCCCTTCCATTACTAAATATTTCCTTTGGAGTGGCTTAATGTGATAATAGGGGATCTAAGACTTTTAGCTCTTCTGATCATCTGTGTGGCAGACTACATGATGCTACACAATATTCCCAATGTGCATTTCCTCAGCTCTCCCTGTGATTTATAAGAATATAGTAATGTTGTTCTACTGATGGCTACTGCATAACTGGCCATTTACCCTGTGTACTGAATGGGCTTTGTGCAAATGCACAAAGCTGAAGGGGATGTAGCATACATCCATGGGCTGATCCAGTGGTTGTAGGGTAGCCTTGGTTCTGGCAACTCCCAGCTTGTGCATGCTTAACTCCATGATCCAGCTTTTAATGATGCAACAGGATGGAAAAATAAAGTCCTCAAAGCTTAATCATCTGCCACTGGGAATAGCTGTGTTATGTGAAGGCTGAATTCTGCTAAATATCTCCAGTAGAGAAGCAGAGGTCTCTAAATAGTCCCAGAAATTCATTGATTCCTCTTTGTTCTGATAACTCTGAAATCACTTCAGGACGACCACAAAGGTCTCAAAGTAAGTTCAGGTAATCCTTTCCAATGAAGGACATCTGTGTCCTTAAATTTACCAAATTCGGAAGCCTGAGATATAGTCTTATGCTGAATGCTTTTCAGTATTCATATATGAGGATTTGCTCCCAAATAGCAGCATGCAATAACATCCCAGAACTTATTCCTGTACTTGAATGCACTGGATTAAAAACAAAAAAACAAATAAAAAATATTTTGTTATTTATTTATTTACTTATTTTAAATCCTCTGGTGCTCAGACTCAAATGAGATACTTTTGATAAAGTAAATGTGAGTAGATTGCCTTTTGTATTGTTGTGCAACTTGAAACTATCAAATTGCCTACTGCCATGCTGCTTATAACACTGCTTCTGTAGATTGCACCTCTACACAGAGATGAGAGCTGCTCATCTGTTGCACTATGCAATTCCTACCTCCTTAGAAGAAAATATTTCAGTCACTGTTAAGGTTTTAGTAGCAGGCTGATATATTGAGAATGTTGTTTGCTAAGATTAGTACTCAGAGGATAGAGCAAAAGAGCATGTTTTTCTTAAATATCAAAATTCTTCCCTTTCAACCTCCAGCCTCCTACATTAAGGTCTGCAAATAGCAGCAGCTCTTTGCATAGTATAAAGCTATCTTTACCCATCCAATCCATTACCATCAGGGGATTTCTGTGCCTCTGGCTCTTGCTGTGGAGCTGCTTGTTGTCCTGCAGTGCTTCTTCTTCTCTAAGATGTACTCCGAAAAAGAGACTTGTCGGGAAGCTCATCTGCCCTAAAACTACCTCTTCAGCAAAAGCTACTAAAAAGAGGGAACCAAAAGTCACTTCAAGGGTTGTCCTTTTTAACTAACCCCTCTCTAAGTCTGCACCTTCCGCCTGCATTTTTCATCTTCCAAAACTGGAGGGATACTTTGTGTTATTATACTACATATCTAATAGGCAACCTTTCCAAAATGGCCTTGTGTGTGTTTGCTGTACAGCTGAGAGTGAGGCCTCACTTTGTGTAATGGTTTAATTATAATGTCAATGTGGATTCATTAGCATGACAGCTGTCACTGTAAATGGGTGAGCAGGGAGGCTTTTGGCCCCCCTGGGGTCAGGGTAATTGATGTAGTGAACAGAATACTGTATTCACTGAACAATGGGATAGGTCTCCATTCTGACCCGAGAAGGGCAATCAGCCTAAGCGGGGAATCGATAGCAGCTGAATTTTCATCCATGATCAGATTGATTCAACCATGTTAACCTCCACATGCAGATTATGTTCTGCTGAAGCCTGGGTGGCTCTAGCACACCCCAAAGGAGGACAGGCAAATGCTGAGGCATTCATTTACAATATAAATCTTGAGCAGCTGCAGTTTTGCTCCATGTCTCCGATCATCATCTGCCTGAACATCTGGAGGCAGTTCTTCATGTTTGTTTTGCCATTACTTCCCCAACTCTTACTCTTCTTGACATCTCTTCCACAGCTTGTCTTCCCTTGCCAAGTCTGTCTTTGGAAAATGAGCTAATAGCACAGTATTGCTTGTTTTCCCTAAAGGATTTTTGCCCCATGGAGTAGCACAGTATTCATACTGCCTTTATGGGGAGTGCTGGTAGAGGTTTGTGTTCTTTGACCACTACCACAGGTTTGTTCCTCTGCAGGTCTATCACAGATCTTCTGTTGATGTTTCTCCAAATATAGTTGGTCTTGTGCTGACAAATGCTCCCTGTGATATTTACTCATCCATTTTTTCTTGACTTTTCAGTGTTGCTTGTACAGTTGACCAAATATATATGCAAAGATGTTGTTTGAGACTTAAAGAGTTAAGAAAAAATAAGGTGTTACTGTAGAATCTATAGGTGTTTTCTGTAATATTTCCACAGTAACTTGAATACTAATGTCACTCCTCTAACAACAGAAAGCATTGTTTGGGTCAGTTAAAATCAAGTCTAAATGAAGAAAATGGATGAATTATTGTTAAAGGCTGCAGTAGCATCAGTGTTTTGATGTTACTTTTCTTTCTTCCTTGATGGGGTAAGAAGTGCTCATCACCTTTCCTTATTTCACTGAGAATAGGGAGAGAGAGGTGTAGAGAGACTCTCTTCTGTCTTTCTTACCATCTCCACACCCCCAAAAAGTCCATTATTTCTCATGAAAATGGTATATTCTTATTTAAGGTCATGCTGAATAATGTCAGAGAGCCCTGCCCCTCGCTGCTCCTGCCATCTCCAGTGCTCTGGAGCTTGGAGGAGATTCAAATGCGCTTCAGGGTAGCTCAGAGTATATGCCTGGAAATACAGAACACACATGATGCATGTAGAATAGTCTGGAAGAAGAGAGAAAGCCCAAATACTTGGCGATCCAGTTAGACAGCTAACAGCAGTAGTGGGGAGGGCTGCTTGAAGAAGAAACTGAGACCAGCAGAGCAGAGTGCAACAGGACTTGCTAACACCTAATGGACATTAAAGAGCATGATGAGGTGGGGAGGGGAGCATGGGTGTGCTGAATGACCACTGTGTCACTGGCTCTTCTCTCACACTTTAGGTTACTGCAACTATCAACTAGCCCAAGGCCCTTGCTCTTGGAGGAACATCACTTGGCTCCCTTGTTGGGATCACACAGCTCACACTGTGCAGGGCTGCAAGAGAGATTTGTTGTTAGGGGTTTTTATAGAGCCCTTCCTGCAACCTGCTTCTAAGAACAGGAATTGCATGAGGAATCTGTATATATAAGCATTATCCTTTATTAAAAATAAATGACAAGAAAATAAATGACAAACTCAAACATCCAAAAATTACTTTAATTTTGTATCTTTGGTGTTTTCAGGCTATCTTTATAATTTCTTAGTCTGAAGAAGCCCAAGTATTGCTGGATGCTAAGGCATACAGCACACAAATTTGTTTGTCCTCTTGGAATGTTGTCACCTTCTGCCAGGGTCTTTCCGTTCTGCAGGGGTATGAGGAGTTTAGGGGTTAAACTCTAAAATTGGGGGTTAGAGTTAGGAGTTAACTCTAAGGGGTTGTTGACATCTGGACAGAGGAGGAGGACAGCAGAATTCTTTCTCCCCATAGCCCACCAGACAAAGGTGGGATTCCTGAAAGCCACAATTCTGACTGTCACACTCTTCCTGTTAACCTGTTAAAACACAAATAAGGCTGTACAAAAAATTCTTTTCCCAAAGCTGGGATTGTTTGTTGCTTCACAGAAGTCAACAAGAAGGGCCAAAAATCCTCAGAGCCTTCCCTTCCTGGGGATACTTAACTTTTCATGGGATGGAAGGGGAAAATGGATTGACTGAGACAGTACTCCCATTTCAATATTTGGCTGTATCTGCAATGACTATCAATCCAGTCTCTCTGGTAGTCTGTGCTGGCTCAGTGATAAGGCTTTTTCCACTTTGTTTATGTCAACATTGTCTCTAGCTGCTGATTATGCTGGTTTTCAGGGCAAGTATAGTGTGGGTAACTGCTATTTTCAGTTGGAAGCATATTAGTAGAACTAGATTTCAGAAAAAATATTTTATGGACAAGAATATAGTACCTTCAGTAGGAAGAGATGTTATGTGAGGGTGCTGAATTCAGACCTAAGAAACAGCAAGTATAATTGCCATCTAATTGAAAGATGGGGGGAGAAGGATTTAAAAAGCCACCTCTCTTTCCTCCTTACTCAAAGCTAATCCAAAAGTCTGTAAGCACCTTTTCTAAGTACTGAGAAGAAGTGCCACTCCAATTTGCTACAGAATAAGGGGACTCGCTGCAATGCACAGGGGCTGGAGGTGTGCAGAGTTAATCCAGTGGCTGGAAGATCATTGCTCTGTTAAAAGGAAGCAACTTTCATGATCAAGACTTGTGTAAGCCTTTAAAAGAGCATTTTCTGTGTCTTTTACATCAAAGGTAGAAACCTGCTTGAGTTTAACACTGTACCTTGGAAACTCATGCTTAAGATAGATATAGTAGATGTCGACCTGGACTTTGGTAAAATGTGAAATATTAATATTGATAAAGGATGGAGAAAGCAGAAAGTAGGGAGAGCTCACAATCATATTGACTCCTGCAGAGGCTTGTGTGTGCACACACATGGTGTTGTCTGTTGGTTGCATAAATGCTTTTAAAATAATGAAATTACTTCCATCAGAAGGAGGAGAGAGATGTTTGCATGATAGGGGTTTGGGGAAGGAGGGAGGGGGAGTAGCAAGGTTTGCTTTTGTGATTTAAAAATATCTATGGTTGTATGTATACCAGCCAGGGAAGTTGTGCTGGCAAGTCTTGTGAGGCTTACAGAGGAAATGCAACACAAAGCAAGAAAAATATCTGTGGAAGCACTTTAGAATGAGCTCCAGAGGGAAAAGAAGAAGAAAAAGATTCCAAATGCTGCATACTGTGTGGTCTCTCTTGAGGGCTGCTTTGAGGCAAGAAAGAAGGAAGGCTGTATAAAATAAAAAAGTATAGATACAGCTCCTGGTAACTGACCTGAAGCTTGTGGCCAAGAGCAAGAGACTTTAGCTTTTCATTTTGTGTTTCTAGAAGGAAGAGGATCTGCTGCGATAATCGTCTTATGCTTCTGTTCTGACTAGTGTCAGGGTTAAGGAGAGCACATAGCCACAGGAGATGTTTCATTTTGGCAGGAAAGGGAGGAAGAGAGAACCCTCCTGGGAATCATTTCCAAGTCAATTTGTGTTTGCTGAGTAAGGCACTAAATGAGCCTGGGGATGGGCGCAGTGGGTTTGGTGATGAATGGCTCAGAGTCCTCACATAAGTGGAGGTGATGGATGTATCCCAGACTTGGACTAGGGAGGTTTAGAAGTTAACTATACACCTGGTAACACAAGTAGTGAGGGGAGAAAGCAATGGTGTGCTTGGTGATCCTGTAGCTTCCTCCAGCTTCCCAGGTCTCAGTCTGAGAAATAGAGGACACACGCGGGGTGGAGACTTGTGTGCTGTGACTGGGGTTGTGAATCACAATGGGGAAACCCTTCAATAGCCCTTCTGCCTTTTCCCAGCTCCATTAAACCCTTTTGTGTTTCATAACTACTTTCTTTTTCTGGTTTTGGTACCAGTCTGCAGAGCAGCCTTTCTATGGATGAGCAGTTTTATATTTCTTTGAGTACCCCTGACAGTAGATGCATGTTTTAGAGAACAGCAGCCCTCTCAATCAGTCAAGAATAACAGGGCAACTGAAACTTCTGTGCTAGAAGATCTGAACTAAAGCACTTTTTCCCCCTGCAATGGAATTAAATGCCATCTTTACTAACTGGATGTAGACATGTAGTTATTTTTGTAGCCTCCTGCAAAACTGTAGTGGAACAATTACTGCTTTAATAGCTTGTGCTTGCATATGAATTTGTGCTGTAGAAAAGAAATATCAAGGGAACTTACAGCTGGGTTAAACGAGCTGCTGTGTAGCTGCATTTATCCCTTGCCATCCAGGGTTCTGCTGTGCTGCCAACCTCTTGGAGAGGTTAATGTGGGCCTCAAAAGCACACCTAGCAAACCAGTCCTTTGGACTGACCACCTCAGTCCTACTGCTTCAGTGTTTGAATACTAATTTGAGCATAGAGCTGGCATCTACTTTGCAAGTGTTTTCTTCTCACAGAAGCTATGGTTTTAATGTATGTGACTTCTTTTGGACATAAAGTGCCTAGGAAAACGGGTTTCCAGTGGTAAGATGGCCAAGGTAATTGCACATGGGGTGTAGGCAGTTTAGGGAGAAATTCTAATAAAAAGGGATTTTACCCAAGTACCTACTGAGCAGTACAAAAAACACACTGACCTTCCTTTCCCTTCAGGCTTCTGCTGGCAGTATGACCCCTATGCAAGGGACTCTTGCCACAGCAAAATCTGTGTTACATCAATATGTGGCAGTCTCCCTGCCCCAGGATCTGGAGATGACATATGTGACCATATCTAAACCTACTCAGAGCTGGTGTAGACTCCCTGTTAAAAATAAAGCTAAGACCTGAAGTCCTTCATTCTTCCTTAAGAGTCCTGTTTTCATTTCCCCCTTTCTGCTGCGACTGCTAGGCAATCTCCCTGAAATCCTGGGGACTGTCAAGAGAAATGATGACATGTCTTCTCTTGCAAGTAGACCAGAAGTCTGCAGTGGCAGAGTCAGAACTGATTGCCTATCTTATCTCAAGTCGCTAGTCTCTAATTCAGGCTTTTGCAAACAACTACCAGCCCTGTTTCTTTCTGGAGCTGCAGGTTAGTGTTTAATGTACTGCTTTCCCGGGACTCTGCCTATCAAGTCTGAGGAAAAGCCTTTTGCCTTTTTTGACCCAAGCTGGAAATGGACTCAAATCAAAATTCAAGGTGCAGAGAGCCCAGAAGGTGAGAGGGTGAAGGACGAGTGGCATTGTCTGTCACTCAGGACCTCTTTTCCTTGTAACCACCCCTGAAGCATGACAGGCCATGATTTATCAAATAATAGATAAACTTCAAATCAAGCATCATTATGTTAAAGTAACTTGGGAGGTTCATTTGTCATTGAACGGTGAGCAGGGGATGGTTGTTTTAAAATGTGTTTACCTTTTTAATGTGTCAAAGTTGAAGCGAGATCTGATGCAGAAAAAGAACCGTCCTGCTAAAGAAAGTCTTCCTTTGGCATTAACCAAAGGAAGTTAATGCCAATGCCTCTATCATTGTGTTATGAAAGAAGTTTCAGAGCAGTCCAGTGTCAAGATCTATGAATCCTCCATAGGCCACCCCCTAAGGATGACAGGCAAATCGTGTCTGAGTGACCCCCATGCAGACATTAAGGCAAGTTTATTTCAGCATTATGTCTTGTTGGTGGAGAAGATGAACAAATCCTCTAGAGCGTGTAAGAGAGCTAAGTGTAACTTGCCTACTCTCATTTTCAGAGGTTTAGACTTCTTGGTGTGGTCACAGTCTGGCTGCTCAGAGAAAACTAGCTGCTGCTTTTGATAGTATCTCCCTGAGACATACAAGCTGGTATGAAACAGCAGGCTGTATGGCTGTCTACAAACCTGTTGTATGAACCCATAGGCTGCAAGGCTAAATTTGTCCCAGTGCATCTTGGTTTCTTACTCCAAAGGAACAGTCTGTCCTTAGAAGCAGGCAGGGGGAGAGCTGCTGGTGCAGAGTGAAATAATTTTGCTTGCCAGGAGGTGATCACAGATACTTCCTGCTGCTGGTCCTAGATTATTTCCTTCTGTGGTAGTTCAAAGATGCCATGAAAACCAGCATGAGCAGTCTGGTTAGTATGACGAGCAAACTTCCCTGTGCATGTCAGTGGGAAGAATGCTCTAACCTTTCTCAGTGATGAATCTTGGACATGTGCATCCATGCTGCTATAGTTAGCACACTGCTGCAGCTGCTTACTTTGTCCTGCCTTGCTCATGTACCAGTCCAGCTCCCATACATACTGAAATCAAGTTATTCAGTGTTGTTTTTAATGAGATAGACATAATGATAAAATCTGCTCCCTCCTACTTGTTAGGCACGGTTGTGAAGTTTAGAGCAGATTATATTCATTCAGTTGGAAGCAACCCACAACAATCATCTAGTCCAACTGCCTGAGTGCTTCAGGGATGACTGAAAGTTAAAGCGTGTGTCATGTCTAACATGATGGTATGGTTACTACAGAATAGTGCAATCACTATATTCCTTAAAGAAAGCTCCACTGCAGAATGAAAAACATGATTGTGCAAAGCTTGAATAGAAAATTTCTCCAATGCAAATATACTTTCAAATAAGCTAGCTTGCACCTATGTTGGCATATTAGTGTAGGGCAGGAGTGCTTTCCAAGTCCATCTCCCACACATCCCCACTTAGCATGCCTTGAGTTTTGCTATGGGGCAGCCCTGGAGGTTGCAAACTGTTTGTTTTGGATGGACTGAAAGCAGACGTGTGCTTCAGCTAATGGGTGACAAGTCAGGGAGAACCAGGCAGCAGCAGGCTGAAGCACACCCTAGGTAGTGTAGAAGTTGGGTTCTCACCATCACTTGCTTTGCTCTACAGATCCACTCCTACTGCAGTGCTACTGCTTGCTAATGCAGACCTGGCCTTGATTTTCTCCAAGATTTTAACTTGCAGTACTTGTTCTTTTCACTTACTTCCATTTTATTGCTTCAGTAATTTCACAGATCATTGAAACTTGAACTATGTCAATCTGTGGGTTTTTTTGGTTGCTTGGTTTAAGCTTTCAGTGGCTTCTGGGGTTTGGCTGTTTTCTCTTTACCATACTTTTACCCGAAACTGGACATCATCTATAGCTTGGTTTGGAATCTTATCAATCTGCTGCTTTTGTCACGTTCCAAACACTTCAATAGCTGCTTCTATATTGTAGTATATGTTAATCGGTCAATCTGCTCTCCATATCTAGCACAACATTTTGTCTGCGGGCCTATCACATGTTCAGATGTGCAGGAAACTTGATCAAGGCACAATCTCTGATCAGGACAAGCCACAAAACAACAGTACATTTATCTGCTGATTTTTAATAGTTCATATCGAAAAAGCAAGGCCTGGTGGCTTTTACATACAACCTGGTTTTGTAATACTAATGCTATCCAGTTTTCTGGCTTCTGAGGATCTCAATTAAATACATTTTCTGCTTAATGACAGACTTAACACTCATATTGATGTATGACATAGGTTTTATTGCGGTATTTGCATTATTATTTGATTTATTGTGATTTTTGTAATTTTACTCATGATAATTCAATATTGGTATCTGCATAACGTGTGGGATTTTCAGTAGGGACCACTATTAACCTAATCCTTTTTCTGATTAAACTTTTGTAGGCTTAAATCTGCTCTCCATAAAAGTGGATGAGTCTCACTACTGATTTTAAGGAGAAAGTGTTACAAACAGTCATCACTTCCTCAAAATCTTTCTTGTTATAAATATGCTGTTTTCAACCCCAAATACAGTATGGGCAGCCTTTATTGACCTACTTCATAGCTGCTGCCTGTGTACACTGCAGTAGTACAGATAATTAACACTTCAAGTGTGTGTAGCTCTAGCTGGTTTATTTCAAGCAAACAAGCTAAAGCCTACAACATTTGGCTTGAATGCTTTCTTGCCATTGCTGGTGTATGTGCAACAGCTTATAAGCATGCTACTGATCAACCTGCCCTCTGACTTATGTTTCATTATCGAGAGAGCTGAAACTTTGGATAATTCATGAGTGAGATACTGGTGCTTTCTGTTGGTGAAATAAAAGAGTAAGATCTATCAGCAAGGAACATGAAAGTAAAATTAAGCACAGGCACAGTGTCCCAAACCAGACCAACTGAATCATTGCAAAACATGCATTTGAAACCAGCCTCTCACTTGCCATTCCTGCAGTACATTGGCAAAACTTACAGCCACACTCTGGTCACAACAGCATAGGCTCCTGGCAAACTGGTGGGGAGAAAAGAAATCTTTGCCTTTTCACAGTGCTGAGACAAAACGAACATGATTTCTTGTAAGTGAAATTAGCTCTTGATCACTGAGCTGTCTTGGAATGGATTTAGCTTGGGTTCTTTTGCTGTTGTAGCACACCATCCTTGCTTCACACTGCTGTGACTGCTGTGCAAAGCACTTTCCACCATAAAACTAAGTTTTGTGGTTTATGACAACACCTACTGAGCTCAGAGAGGCACTGATTTGTGCCTGAAGTGCAGGCTGCTAGTTTCTTGGCTTCCACAGTGATCTAAAGCTGGCTGATGCCTCAGACAAGCCATCTCTGGGACAAGGAGGATCAACACTTGTGACTGCTCTGCCTGGCCGCAGATGACAGGAGCTGTCACTTGAGGGCAGATAATGTGCTGGGGATGACAGCTTGCTGTCCCCCCTCTGAACAAGCAGTGCTTTGTGGGCCTGGTGTATGATGTGTCTCACCCCCATCTCCTTTGGCATGGCCATGCAGGCTGCCAAGCCTGACCGTGGGATTAGACCCCACAGTTTCCATCTTCCAGGCAAAGGGAAACATATTGCTGACTTGTTTGGGTAGCCACTCATACCCAAACTGTTGCCTTTACTGGCAGGATCCTTCAAGTGACCTGGTTGTCTTTTTAATGACTTTGTTAGTTGAATGACACGTTGTGCTTGCCTAAAGACCTAAGCCAGTTCGTGGTTTGGTCAGCTGGAATGCAGGTCTTGATCCAGCCACAGACAGTAAAAGGAGGATTGATGTTTTCAGGCTAAGACCTTGAGATATCAGAGATTCTAGTAGCAGTGTGACACAGGCTATCCTGATTGCACTTCCCCCTCTTCAAATTAACACCAACTCTTCCATTTTCTCTGTCTTATTCTATTTACCAGAATATCTGAATGTGTCCTCATGGTCTCAACTGTCATCTTACACATGTGGTACAGTAGTTATTCAAATGATTTCACTGGTTCATTTGTTAGACATCAAGACTGCTGGAGTACAGAAGAGCCAAGGGTTTTGGATGCTGTGTGTAGGTGACTGAAAAAAGGATCAGCTAATGTCTTATCATGCTATGTTAAACCTTTGAGACCTTGTTAAATGAGCTTAGTTTTGAGAGCATGCTACAAAGATCATGAATGGAGTGAAGACACTTCTTTTTGCCTGCTCTAACTGTGAACTTGGCAGTCTTTTGGTAACATTTGGACTTGATGATCTTAGGCCTTTTCCAACCTAGATTATTCTATGATCATGTCAAGGTGTCTTTACACTCTTACAGATAATGTATTTAAATGATTGGTGTCAGTCTTGACAACTGCTCTTCAGAGTAAAAATCCTGCAATTTTAATAATCAAGAAGAAATCCAAACACACACTGATCTGAAGTGATCCTTGAAATCACTGTGTGTAAGAAATATCACAGTACGTGATAGTCAAGCACAAGAAAATCCAGTGGCCACTATATGCTTAAATAACTCAGAGACCAAAACCAAATTTAAGCCAAATGAGTGGAGGCATGGAAGGATACGTTGGCACTAGAACAGTAACTCAAAATGCGTAGGAAAGTGCAGGGTTGCACCCTCTCATCCTTTTATTGCATGTTTCGGATGGAGAGAGGTAGGAGTGTTCTTTTGGCTAAGAAGTCATGAATTCAAACATAAAATTAAAATATGACAAGTTTTTATATAAAACGCACCTTACACATCCACTTCCCCAGGTTTTCTTTCCTCTCCTGAGGACTGGAAAAACTCCACAAGCAGATGCTAGCAAATCAGGAGGAATCCCAGTGCCATTCAATTGAAACTTGAGGAAATGTAGGTTATAAACACTCTGGTGATGCAAAGATGTAGGACAATGCACAGCTGAGCAGTGCATTTACCCCTCGCTATTGGAGAGGTGGGAGCTAAGCTGTAATGTTGATGAGGATATTGAAGGGGTTCTGCTTTCCAAAAAGGCTTTTGAGATGATTGGGCAGAGCCTTGGGCAACATGGTCTATCTAGTGTGAGGTGTCCTTGCCAATGGCAGGGGGTTGGAACTGGATGATCTTAAGGTCCTTTCCAACCCAAACCATTCCATGATTGTATGATGGTGCTGTGCTGGGGTGGGGGTGTGAAGAAATCCAAACCTGTCTGAAGTGGTTTGAGGCAAAGATCCAAGAGAAGTGCTTGGTCTTGAGCCTCAGCGTGGAGGAACATCTGGAATCTAGCACTTCCCTTTCCAGCTTGCCTGTAGGAGACAAAACCACAGGTTTTGAAGGTGGGTGAAAGGGTAAACAGTTCAAGACCTGCTCCTTCTCACAGTGGAGTCAGTTACTGTGGCCTGGGTGATGTGGTATGTTTTCCTCACTCAGTATAAGAAAAGTTCAGGCTGCTATAGCAACACCAGGTAGTAGTCAGTTCCAGTTACTGCACATGTTAAGTAGCTGAGGTCTGCAGTTTTTCAGCACTAAACACATAGCTCCTTACATCGCTTGTCGTGTTACAATCCTCCTGACCCTACCAGTCCCTGCAGTCCCCTTGGTGAGTACCTCTGCATTTTTGTTCCTTTTCTTCCAGCTAAAAAACACTTGAAAATATTTTGGCACTTCCTCTTCCTTGGTGAGAATTTGGCCAGGGTCTCTCTGGGAATAACTATCAGCCACTTGCAAAAGAGCCCATCCTCTTTGAGCCTGCCTGTGAGCCAAAGCTTTTATCAGAGCAAGTTTAATTCTCTGTAGCTCTGCTGTGACTCCTTTTCCTTCTTGTTTCCTGTGCTGGGGTAGATGGTGTGATTTAGGACTGATGTCTCGGAAGATCAGAGTGAAAGCATCTTCCCTGGGGGAGGTGGGCAGGGGACAGCCTGGGAACGCTTTCTATTCGCACACACATGCTAAAGGAATACAAGGCAGGAGTTTGGAGCCAGGGGTACCTTTACTTCTGAGCTTCCAACTATTGATAAGAATGACTGCTGCTCTGCCTGGGCTGCGTGGGTCGTCTTCCTATTATCCCCAGACTTTGGCTCACCCCTCCCCAAAACTCATCTTCGAAGTCCATTGTCCAGTTGTGCAGTGAAAGCTGTAAATCTGTACCCTTGTTTAGTGTGGCATGTACTCTGCCTCTAATCCAATTTCCCTTCTGTTTGTTCTCTGTACAGCCTCATTCGGCCTGACAGCTATTTAATAAACCTATTTGCTTTTCTTTGACATGAGGCAGAAGTGGTGGGTGTTGAAGAGCCATAAGGCCCTAGTGGACAATGAAACCCTTTCCCACTCAACACTCTTCCAGCTCAGCACAGATAAATTGTGTAGAACTGGGAAATTAACCCATCCTATCTTTAAAATAGAAAAAAAATAAAAAGGCAGCTTTCCCAGGCTGGTCCACAATGGATTCCAGTTGGTTGTTTCTTCCTCCTAAATGAGAAACCTTCTCTCTGTTCATTGGTGCAGATCAATAGGGCTGTAAGATTATTGAAGACTATCATTTATGCACCTTTTGTCACCTACAAGGAAAAGATTCATGGAGGGATGCTTGCCTTTTAAAAAACATTCATTTAAGCTACAAAGGCACAATAACACTCTGAGAAGTTTAGAGAAACCGACCTGTTAATTTGCCCACTAGGAAGATGTATTACAAAATGTTCAGCTTGGAAACCTTTTCCTTTGGTTTTTGTGCGTGCCTACTTTTCTTTGCACACTCTTCTCTCACAGTAATATTAGCGTGTGGAGCACTGCAGCAGGTATCTATTATGGAGAGCACATCCTCCCCTTAGGGAAAGGAGGAGAAAAGTTAATTGGACCTTTTATGGCATACCTGTAAGGCACACAGAGTCTGATTTCTCCGAATCTTTCTCTGAATTGAGAAAGACTTTTCTTTGCATAGGCTTAAAAAATGAAATAAATATAGCAAAATTTTAGCTTTATAGTACTCTGCATAGTAGCTGAGGTTTTCTTGGTCTTCTTCTCTTAATGATCTGGCATATTTATCTGTGTATGAAGTTCAAATGCCAAGCAGCTAAATTCTAGGGTACTGGGAAAAAACAGATGTGGATTGTGAGGCTGCTTTTCTTTTGGATCTTGAATATTACATAGACTTCACAATGACCAAATGATAGAGTAGGCAAGTAGAATATTCCCTGCTAATTATTCCAACTATTTAAATCTAGCTAGCTTTTAAGTGGACTTCTGCATTGTTGCCTGTCGGTTTCCATTTTGGAGCAGGGACTTACTGAATTCGATGCTGTCTAGAGACAGAGTGAAAGGAGGGCTTTCCCACAGAAGTAATACAGAACATCCACCAAGAGCCATTTGTCTTGCAACCTGACTTGAAACCAATATATGTTATAGTCCCAAGGTTATTGGGAACCTGAGTTACTGAATCTGAATGGACTTAGTTACCATTCTCCTTTTTTGTTTTTATACAGTGCATCATTTCTGATAGGCAATGAGCAAATTAAATATTGCTTCCCTGTGCCCCTTTAATACATAGCAGATATTTTGATTTTTTCGACCTTTCCTTTTAAGACATTTTTTCTGGTCTCTGCTTGCTCCCTATATGCCCACTTCTATACTCCCCAGTCCATGTGTCTTCTTCCAGCAGACCATTAGCCCCCATACGGATTTCTGCTGGGGTAGCAGAGGAATGTAGTGGTCCAGAAAGAGGAAGGTGCCCTAGGAAAAGAGGACTTGTGGAAGGGTCTAGAAGCAGAAAAAAGTTTTACGAGAATGCATTTCAGCCTATTCTTCCCCATCCCTGGTGCCCTTTCTGCTTCTCTTAAGCTGTTTTGTAACTGTGAATGTATATTGCCTGCACAGCTGAGAAATCTTTACTTTTACATGAAGTATTGCACCTGCGATCTGATGCAGTCCTGCAGTGGAGCACTATCGGGGTATAGAGGGCACATGGATGTACCAAACAGCATACAGAGACATGCGTTGCTGCATTCTGAATAGTTGTGGTCAGCTCTAAGTCCCACCTTTTTTCCCATCAGGTGTTTCCCAACCTGCATTTGCAACTTCAGTTCTTCCTAGGTGGAATGTATGACGTCCTACTAAGATCCCTATTGATTTCAAGAGAAAAAAAGAGCCAAGCTAATTTTACAATTACAATATTACAATCATACTTGGCAAATGATACCAACAGATACATTTAAAGCAGCACGAATACTCTTCAACTGCATTATCCCTGGCACTTGATTTTTATAACTATTCTCAGTCCTAGGGTAGGTTTGAGAAATACTCACTTCCAAATCCACAGCTACACCAGGACACCATTTGTTTTGAAGATGCTGACTTGTTTCATTTTTATTGTGAAAGAGGAAGGTCAGCATCAGTGGAAAGAGGTAGGGTTGCTCCCTGATGTCATGCGGGAGCTCTGTCAGCTGTGGCAGCACCTATCTGCAGTGAAAGGCCAAGTGGCAAGCTGAAATATGTTAGAGAAAAGACTTGCTGGCAGATTGATGGAGAACGCTGACATATTTCTGTAAACCACAATACAAAGGGAGTTAATCAAGACCAGGAGGAGTGTCTGTCATCTGGAGAAGTCATTTTCCACCTCAATTAGCTGGTAGTTTAGGCAAACACACATAATGGTTAGCCCCCATCAGTCTGAGTGATGCTTTCTTGAGCAACTCTTACGCTGTGCCCTCACTGAGTGTCTCCGTGATGGTGCTGCTGGTAACTGGTAGGCTTTGTCAGCAAGCCACTAAATCTTTATTGACAGGCTTAGCTTCATGTTTGGCTCAAATAACATCCCCTCTGAAGCACAGAGGAAGAGGAGGAAATATCCAGGCTCAGCATGCACAATGTCTATCAGAGAGCTGGCAGGAATTCCATTTCTCTTTGTTATATTGATTGTCACGTTTTACGAGGGAGGCATGTCTCTTTTGTTGGATTGGTCTCTTTTGGGATGTGGGTTTTTTCTTTCCCTGTTTGTACACTCGTTTGGTGTTTCCTCTCCCGGAGTGACCAACGTCCTCATTCTGTGTGAAGTCTATGTGAGTTCTTTGAAGAAAAGCAACATTTAGCACAAAATGATGACAAAAATTTCCCAAAACTAGCGATCAAGAGGGGAAAAACTGAGCCTTCAGGCTTGTAAGTCTAAACAAAGGAGGCAATAAACATGTGGTAGAAAGGGATGGTTTCTTTTAACCTTTTTACTCTAGTCTCTGATATTATCCAGTATAGGTTACAGCCCTTTTGTTTTTCACTCTCTGGATTTGGCAGACCTCTGCTCCCTGGCTGCAGTAATGTGTTTTTTCCACTGTCTGTTCTCTAGTTTTTGGTGTCCCTCAGCATAATGGAGCTCTGTGGATTTTCTTCCTGCCTGACAAATACCCTGTTATTGTTTTAGACCACACTGGAAGCTCTTTACTGTGAAAGCTCTCAGTAGTAGTATGAGATGCATTGACAAATATAAGTTGCATGTCTCTGAGCACAGTTTCTTTACTGTTCAAAGAGTAAATTGAGCAGTGTAGAAGCGGTGGGCTGAATCACTCTTATCAACCTCAATGGGCTGAGATGCTTTAACAGTCTCAGGTCTAACTCGGGCACCTATGGCAATCAGCTTGCCCAAATAACTTATACAACTACTTTTTGTATTAATAGAAAGCCACCAAATTAGGAACTGTAGAAAGTGGTATTAATTCAGTCAAAAGCTTCCTCTTTCCTATACCCTATACTTTGTGCTATTTCATTATCAGGTGTAAGATAGGAATAAGTAAAATCACCCTGGTGAGGAAATATCTTGTAAGATAACATGGTTTTGTGCTAGGGGAAGGGTTTTTGGGTCTGTTGTAGAGAAGCTGGTGCCAATCTCTCATCTCTGTGTCACAGTGAAATGCTGCACAGGGATAGCATCAAGGTATTGCAAGGAACAAGTGTTTTGCAAATGCAGATGTGGAAAAACACTGCTGTGGCTGTGATGGGATGATGTCTGTCCCTGTGATAGGGATGGCTCTTCAAGGGGTGTCCTTTGTGCATGTGTGTGTCTCCATTGGAGAAGCAAAAGGCCAAAAAAGCCTTTTTTATCCTGCATATGGTGCGTTTTGATTGCAGACATAAAACAAGAACACCATCTTGTGATGCTGGGCCCTTCTCAATTGTGGATTTCAACCTCTGCTGAGCTTTCTTGGTAGCACCAAGAACATTTTGGCGAGGTCAGTGCTCCTGTTGCTGTTGACAGACATAAGGGTCATGGAGGTGGTCTTGCAGTGAGCAATTTAGCCTTAGCGGTGTCTCATTAATTGCCATTGCTAAATAGGATTGGGATCTGGGAGTCTGCAGCCTTGGCTCTTCCCTTCTTTGCACCATGCTGGTCAGGAGCCTCTTCACTGGAGTTGCTGGTGACACCAGCCTAATAGTCACTCCAAGGAGAAAATTTGGCCTCATAATTACTTTTCCATATTGAATTCTTGATTACTGGGTCAGGGAGTATTTTGCATCCCCAGGACCAGGGTGGTGGATGGCAGATCAAGTGTGCCCCTGTATCTGCCAGCCCAACTGAGGGAAGACACTGAAACCCCAAATTAATTCTGCCTATCTGGAAGACCAGCTCCCTGCCAATGAGATTAAAATATCACTGGCACTACCTGTTCATCCCTAGCATATTTCTTTTCTACCAGCAAAATAGTCCCCTCTTGCCCTCTCATCTCCTAGCTTCTCCTTGTTCCAGTCCCATTACAGCTGGGAGCATAGAAGCCCTGGCTGAGCCACCTCTGTGTCCTTCCCATTCCACCTTTGGGCCATTTTTTTTGGGAGGTCTTAGCACTGATTAGAAGTGATATCTCTTCGTAAAGGAGTGCCATGGGGCTGCAAAGACTTTGGCATGCTGCAGGGGGGCTGTGGTGGGTGCCACCCATGGAGGATGCTGGCAGCACCCCACCATGCCTGCATGGATGGGTGAAGCCTCATGCGTGGCTACAAGGCTGTTTGGAAACCACATAAAGTGCAAAATAAGCCCCTTTTCCATGCCCTTCGCGGGCTAGAGGCAGGCGAGCTGCTTTCTGGTACCCATCAAGGCTGCCTTGTGCTGGTGCTGTGTGAACCAGAGAGGAACATGTTTCAGGGACAACCTCTGCACATCAGCACGACAGAACAGTCAGAATCCTTTGCAGGAAGAGGAGCTTGGCCAAGGGGTGTTTGATTTGTGCTGGCAAGAAGTGGAAGATATCAGTGCCTTCACAAAACAGAAGAGACAGCACATAGGTAACTTGAAAATACAGGATTCCAGAGATAGTCTGAACTGGGAATTAAACTTTTGAAATCCTTTTTTCCCCTTCAGCCATTCCCTCGCTAACACATTGACCCTAAAACACTGGCAATACTCGAAAGGGTTGGCACAGCAGCACTTGAACACAAAAATCTGTTATTTCAAATTTATGCCTTAGAGCAGCAAAGATTCAGCAAAGTTTTTGAAGCATCACGTAGCCTTTTCCTCAAATCTCTTTCTTCTGTTGGGAGGCTCTTGGGTGGGAGGGGGAGGCAATAACAAGGGTGGCTCACTTAGATGCCAAGAGAGGCAGATGCATCAATGCAGTTGGGCAGAGTGTCTCTCTGCTGTAAAATGAAACTGCCCAATAGATACAACACCACCACAGTGGTACAGAACATCAGCTTTATAGTGATTGTGTATTGTTATGTGCTAATAGCATTATCCCAAGGGCAGTGTTAAACATAAATTTATGCAAGTAACTTGAGGTGACTCCTGTCACTGTCAGCAGCTGAGGGTAAAATGTTTTAACTTGCAAGTGTAAGTTTGCAACCCTGGAAAACAGCGACCAGAATAATGCTCTGGTACACTTCCAACAATGGCAAGGAGGTCAGACATTCAGAGCGAGATTCAAGGATGCAACAACCTCAGACATCAGCTTAAGCTCTCCCCTGGAGTTTCCTAACGTTATCTCCCCTGGATGCTAACCTCAGCCACTGCATATTTGCATTTCCCACAGTATCTAAAGAAGCGGCCTGGGGAGTGAGGGCTGAGGCTGCTCTGTCCCAGAGCTGGACATCCCATCCTGCATCAATGCCATCCTGCTCTGCATCACCCTGACCTTGGTGCCCAACCCGAAAAGAGTCACTCACCCCTGGGCAAGAGGTGAACTTTGCAACAACCCCTTTCCTCTGAGAGGGCTGAAAGGGTTTTACAGCTCAGTTTAACCAAGGCTTTTGCTATCAGCTGGCAGAACTTGCAGCCCTTTCCTGCCTGGCAGTTGCAGACAGGGAATTGCTGATAGCCAGTCTGAAATCTGTCTCTTGCTCTGAGTCGACTCCATAGCTACCTTGTCTGGTGCAGTTATAAGCTCTGAGAGATTTACATATTTGAAAAAGGGGGGTGGGAGGGAGAAAACAGTCTGGCCTAACCTCAGGGTCCTGTGGGACTGCGAGAGGAAACAAACTGGAACCCATTTTCCTATTTCTTTCTTGTGCTTATCCTCGAGCAGCCGGCCTATCTGCAAGTGGCAACTGTGGAAAATGTGCTCTGGCCACTTGGTGTGAAAGATAGGCAAGACTCCTAAAAAATCTTCTCCGCAGCTTATCACCTTTCTGTTGGCTCCGCAGCAAACTAGTGCCCCAGTGCAGAAGGAAACTGGCTGTCTGTAAGACTGGACAGGGCCTCATCAACAACTGATAAGCTCCCCTGTGAACATTCAGGCTCTTCAGGGTTTACTGTCCTTTCAAATACCACAGAAGCTCTAGCTGAGTAGATTTGTACACACATATGCATCAATGTAGATGATATTTAATGCCCTGCATCTGATTCTTCCTTGCTCTTTCTGCTATTTCAGGGATGCTGCTCCTGTTTCATGCAAATATAAATGTAATAGGCTTGAGGAGCATATTTCATAAAGTTGGATAAAAGCATTTACATATAATTCTCTTTCTAGTTCCCTGGCCCTAGTACAAAATTGAAAAAATTCACTTTGCTACTAAAATAATTAATATAAAAATAATAGAATAGAGTAATATAATTTTTATAGAATAATGTAATATATAGAGTAATGTAATTAATATTAGAATAACTGGAATAGAAGTATTTGGGGGGTGTATGTTGTGGGAAAGAAAATTAAACCCACAAACAAGCTGATGCCTGAAAGTTGTTCAAGAAGTCTAACTTATTTTAAACTGGCCCAGGAAAAGAGTGGTAAGCCATTGCCCAGACTACTTCTTCTGCTGCAGTTTACATAAAAGCAGAAATGTAGCACTATGAATTGCTGCTTTTCAGTGGAATATGCTGTCCCGTTTGAGGAAAGTTGGCGAAAAGCAGATTAAAATGTGCTCTCCTGGGAGAGGAGTAGAGGGGTGAGTGCAAGGAGACAGTAAAAAGGCAACACACTTGCTGAAGTTCTGAATTGTATTTTGAATCATAGAATGCCAGGCTTGTTTGGGTTGGAAGGGACCTTGAAGCTCATCCAGCTCCAACCCCCTGGAACTCCTTCCACTAGAGCAGGTTGCTCCAAGCCCCTGTGTCCAACCTGGCCTTGAACACTGCCAGGGATGGGGCAGCCACA